>JAEMWC010000766.1:397500-429010 GCA_016490735.1 Pachyseris speciosa | reverse complement strand
TATATAGATAGCACTAAATGGACTACTTCTTCATAGCCCTTGACAAATATCTACTTTATAATTAAAGAAATTTCAGGTTAACAAAAAAGAAATCCATAAGAGTTAAAAAGGCTATCTAAACTATGATTGTTAGCTAAAAGCAGTTGTAAATAAAATATCTTCAAGTCTTTCTTTAAAAATGTTAAAGCCTCTGATCATCTAATAGATAATGGTAGTTTATTACACAGTTTTGGACTGGCAAACGGAAAAAGCTCTGTCTCCATATGTCGTTGGGATGCTCAGGGATTATTGTGAAGAGGAACGCAGTGAACGAGAGCAGTACGATGATGTAAAAGTTGAGAAATATAGGCAGGATCTTGGCCATTCAGAACTTTGTAGACTGACAAGAGTACTTTGAAAATGATTATTAATCTAGACGGAGAGTGGACGAATGAACAACGTTAACTAAAACAAACAAAAAAAAAACCGGTAGGGACCTCTGGACGTGTTGCCTGAGCGTCGTACGTCACGATGAAGCCCGAGATTTCAACCCGCGCGTCGCTTATACCGGCCTGGAGTTCTTGGTCGTTCGCTGCATCTTTCAGATACCCGTAGGCAGTGAGGGAGAGATAAGTCGGCCCCTAGACCATATCTGACAAATCCCTTTCTTACTCGCAGCTGTGTTCCGCTCCGCTCCACGCCTATATATAAGATTTATCGATATTTATACCACGATGTATTCATTGAGTTCCCATATGGTACGCAACTGCGTACACGGAGGCTACGCATGCGCATTTGCTAAAAATGACAATTTGATAAAAGTAGCGACGTAACCACCCCGTTACACTGTTTAACAACAACAACAACAACAATAATAATAATAATAATGAAAACAAAAGAGTTAATGTTTGCGGTCATAGATATGTTTTGGGCTTAACTCAGACTCATTCAGCCCTCGCTTACGCTCGGGCTAAAATGAGCTCTGAAAAAGGGCCCAAAACATAGTTATGCCCAAGAACATAAGCTCTGTTACTATTATTATCACTTTGAGGGCATTGAGAATATAAAAACTTAAAAAACAAAACTGACAACAAAAACAGCGAGCGTTTACAACTTGAATCGCTTTTATTTTCCCACAAAGAAAATACACTATCGAGCGAAGCTGGCTAAGAATTACAAACCTCCCATATGAGTTCAGTGTAAAAATTGTAAAAGACATGTAATAAAAAATCGATTAACTTATTTGTACGTGTTGAAGGTAATTGTGCAATTGCTAAACGGACAGTTTGCAATAATTGGTTTGAACTGAGTGTCAACGCTGCAACAAAACGGCACGAACATATTAATGGCTTCTCAATTTCTATTGGCTGCTTAAATCCGCACAAACTTGATTCACACTTTTGACTGGTTTATTTCAGCGGGTTTAATAGATTTTAGCCCGCCAAATTCTATTATATGCCCGAAAAATGCGCCCCAACGGCCGACAGAGTGATAATATAATAATAAGCATTTATATCTAACTGAAAAATGAAAAATGAAAATGCGCCCCCAACTCGACAAAGTGATAACAATAATAAGCATTTATATCTAACTGGATTTGACAAAAGGTACCTGCACTAAAGGGCCTGTGCCTTCACTGTGTCAAATGGTCAAATGGCTCCAAATTTCTGGAGGCACGTTTTTCCCGAATTCAGACAGATATATAGATAGCACTAAATTGACTACTTCTTCATAGCTCTTTACAATATCTACTTTATAATTAAGAAATTCAGGTTAATAAAAAGAAATCCAATAATTGTTAAAAAGGCTATTTAAAACTATGATTGTTAGCTAAAAGCAGTCTTAAATAAATATGTCTTCAAGTCTTTCTTAAAAATTGTTAAAGCCTCTGATCAACCTAATATAGATATGGTAGTTCATTCCACAGTTTTGGTCCGGCAACGGAAAAAGCTCGACTCCATATGTCGTTGTATGCTCAGGAATTATGTGAAGAGGAAAGGCAGTGAACGAGAGCCAGTACGATGGTGTAAAAGTTCAGACTAACGACAGTACTTTGAAAAGGATTCTTAAACCAGACGGAGAGTGGACGAATGACAACGTTAATTAAATAAAAGAAAGCCACGTAACCACCCGTTACACTGTTTAAAGTTGTCGTTCAAGCTGGCACAGATTACTGTTTAGAAAGGTGATTCCAACACGAAGATCCAAGACCGGGAGAAACGTTAGCGTAAATTGATTGGTCGTTCGTCGATAGAGATGTTTCCTCGAAAAGAGTTCTTAACACCAGAGGAAAAGAGTTTCATAGCAACCAATAATTTCCCACACTTCTTGCTAAGTTAGGAAGTTACGAAGTACACGGTCTTCGGTCTGCTGTAGGGAATTGGGCCTCGCTATTGACTTTTTGATCGACAACATCTACGTTCGCTTCGGAAACTCAGTTTTTCGGCAAGTTATTGGTATAGCAATGGCTACACAGCGCACCTTGGTGGCTGATCTGTTCCTTCACACCTTCGAGTTTGATTCTTTAATTTTCGCCTACATCTGGTAACGAGTGACACAATAAGACATTTCAAAAACTAATGACGTCAGATACACTATAACCATTACTTTTACACACTCTAAGGATGTGCATACGTTTTAGAGCTCAAATCACCAAAATGCTTATCCCAACTGGTAGTACTCTCCTGAAATGTTACCCTGAAAGCTTGAGCTTCAGATACATGAGTACACTATTAACTCGTTTCTTTCTGGCTGTGTATTTATGCGTCCTCAGGGACGTATGCTTTGAAACCCTGAACTTTCACGAATTCCGGACTGTGGTTGAAATGAGCCAATATGATAGCCAAATGCTTAGTTCTTTAGACTTTGCCACCCCCCAAATCCCAATTTTTATGTAATATGGCCATTTATTCTTTTGCAAACCAAACATTTGGCTACAAATGCCCTCCGACAACACCAAAAAGAAGCAACTTTTGTCTTGAAGTTTCTAAGACAAAAAAATCGTCTTGAAGCTAAAAGTCTACATTGCAGCAATCTTGGAATCCTCGTCTTGCAATCTTTTTCAGATTTTCTGCACACTTCTTCGCGTGTTGTGTATAACGCTATTTGATTACCGTTCCTCTCACCGTCTGTATTTTTCGCGTATGTGACCCAAAGGAATTCTGGATATTAGTCGATAACAGGCGTATAGGAGTCCGCCAATTTCCATTCAGATATTCTTAGAACCGTTCGAGCCACCTGATCCTGCTGACAAATATTGCTCCGATTGCATTATTTACAGGTCAAAACTTGCCAGAATTGCTATGCCAGGTCCAGGAATCCACTCACAAAACGACTAAAGACACAACTTCACTCCGTGAATTACCACTACTCGCTCAGATACTTGAGCGGCTTACTTCGTGTGAAATTGCATCTCACCTTTGTTTCTTTCAAAGGATTGCCTCTACCCATCAACCCAGCTTTATGATGCCAGGCAGGGGGCTTCTGAGGTGGAAAATGGCTCGAAAAACACACATATAAATGAATTAAGTAACGAATTGTAGCTGCAGTAATCGTTTAAAATAAACGACAGCTAGCGTGACAAGCGTGACATGAAAGATAGAGCCTTCAATGTTCTGGACCAGCGAGATCTCCGTGGTAACCCTTATATGGAATAACCAGTTCGACTTGACCTCAACCCCTTTGAAAATTACAGAAAAACACGTACAAAATGACGGACAGAAATGGGTTAACGTTGACAATTTTTATGATAAGTTCCTTGGCCTTGCTCAGGTTAAGTTTGTTCAAACGTTCCTCTGACAAAACTCTAATATTTTTCTACTTCCTCAGAGGCATTTTCATTAACACTAGGCCCAACAGGTGTACTACAAGTAAAGTCATCGGCATATTTTGTTATTAAAGAACTGTGGGAAATGCCACTGTCACTGTCGCTGTTTGAGGGAATACAATGAAAACGCACGTAGCAGCCTGCTAACTTATCAGTTTTCACGGCTAAAGTGAATTCGAGAAAAACTCGTCCCAAGATAAAAATGACTTTACCCTCGTTTGGTCCGAGCCTGAGAGTTTTCTGCTTGGTAGTCTGCTTTCGATTACTCTGATCTATTCTGGGGCGATGTGGATAAAGCGCTTACAAAAACTTTAGAATAGAGCAGCACGAATAATTACCTTTTGGTGTTATGATGTACGTTCTGCAGATATTATCAGGGAACTTAATTTAGAAACGCTTGCTTCAAAGCGCGAAAAACACTTAAGGTTATCGATGTATGATGTAGTAAACGAAAAGGTACCCAAATATTGAAGCGAACATTTAACAAACACCTGTGAAAATAACCCCTATAAGACTCGGCTTAGGAATACCAAACAAAATATTGCCTTAAATCATATACCTAGTACAGAATATTACAAGGGGTAATATCTATGTTAAGTTAAGTTGTTAAGTTAATGCTAAACTTTAGATTTTATACATGTAGCTTATCTTGTCACGCAATAGTAACATGGTTTATTTATAATCTCTTACTTTCCATTGTTTTGTAAAAGCGTTTAGTCATTGTAGCTATCATATTTCCAACGGTTGTATGTGTATTTCAAATTAGTGTAACGATGTAAATTCGCATTTGGCAATTTTATCTGATGAGTGCTGCACAGTTGTTGTTGTGTAGTACGAAACTAAATAGTAACAAAATGCCAAGTCAAATCTACGGTTGATCGAAGTTAAAATTAAACCTGCTTTAGTTGAGTTTCTTGTGTAAACATTGAATTTCATTTGATGAGTAGAAACGCTCGCAGCCAGCCCGGAACGCTCTAAGAGGGTCAGCCTGCTGCAGCTCAGTTGGTAAGCTATTCCAAAGATTTGCCCCAGAGTAGCTAAAGCTATTTTTCATACAGTTTGTGTGTGCCAGTGGAATAGCACGTTTGTCCTCTGTGTCCCTTAACGAGTAATTAGAGACGCTACGACGGTCAACAAATTTAGAACTAAGATAATCAGGAACGAGACCATTTAGCGACTTATAAACCATCTCAGCCCTATGGATTGAAAGTTGAGAGTGAAGTTTTATCCATCCAAGTTTTCGAATGAGAAAATCAACGTTGACTTAATAATTCGGGTGAGTAAGGATACGCGCAGCGCGATTGTGGAGTTTTTGAAGTTTGTTAGCTACAGTTTTACTGCAGTTTCCCCAAACGGAATTGCAGTAATCAAAGTGAGGCTTTACTAAAGACATGAAAATTGAACGGAGAGTCTCATGTGGAACAAAAGTCCCCACTCTCTTCAACACACCAATACCAGACGTGATTTTCTTACATAATTTATCAACATGAACATTCCAGGATAAATTCTGATCAATGTGAACACTTAGAGATTTTGTAAAAGTTACTTGAGTTATAGGAGCACCGTCAATCTCAAGTAAAAGAGAGTTGCTGCCTTGATCCGATCAACATAAACTCAGTTTTAGATGCATTAAGAGTAACCTTGTTAGCAGTTAGCTATATTTTCAATTCTAGCAAGGTCTTCATTTAAAATAGTGTTAACATTTAGGACATTATTATTAGCAAATGTTAAGTGTGTGTATTCCGCATACATTCGAGGTTCAGAATTTACCAGACAATTACACAAATATATATTATGAAAAGAAGTGGAGCCAGAATTGTACCTTGAGGATACCGCAAGTAAGCAATTGGTCCCTGGAGAGAACCATTTATAAAACAGCGTTGTTTGCGCTGGTCCGCCCAAGTATGATTTAAACCAATCGTACGAAGTGCCATGGACACCATATTTCTTCAACTTAGACAAAGAATGTCGTGATCGACAGTGTCAAAGGCTTTCTTTAAATCCAAGAAAACGACCGCGTTGTAAGCCCAACTATCAGTTGCTTCAAGTTATGCAGTAACAGTGGAATGAAGAGGTCGAAATCCCGATTGATGGCTTGAAATGAGTTTGTGTTCAGCAAAATAATTATAGAGTTGATCATAAATGATTCTCTCGAATACTTTTGCTAGAACATGAGTAACTGAAATTGGTCGGTAATTATTTAAATCATGAGCGTTCACCCTGTTTGAACAAGGGGATGACTTTAAAAAGTTTCCATTCATCAGGGAAAACTCCAGAAACAATAGATTAATCGAAGATAGAAAGAGCAGAACCTACCAAGCGAGGAATTCTGGTGAAAATTGCCAGAATATACGATCCACTGGAGCTGGTATCTCCCGTTAGACTGGGAGGTAAATATCTCTACAGGGACGTATGCGAAGCCAAAGGGACGCACAGTTGCCGAACAAACTAACGCAAGACTGGTCAAGATGGGAGCAGAAGTTACCAGAAATCTATACTGTCCCATGGTCATTAGCAACCCAGCGAAAGGAGATCCATTTCATGCAGCTTCATGCATTTGGTGATGCCAGGGGCTGTGGCAGCTGCAGTCTACGTTGTGGTCGTTCAAGAGTCAGGCACTAATTAAGGGCTGGTCTCGGCGTAGGCTAGATTAGCTAAGCAAGGGCTAACGATACCCGATAAGAATTAGTATCCAGATGGCAGTAAATCTTGTGGCGAATGTGAGTGAGGCCTTGGAGGCGCATGACTGTAAAGTTTTCTTTCTTTTTCCTTACTTTAACGCCGTTCATAAAAATTGAGTCCCTGAATAGTTCGCCAGTATTGTAATAATAGCGAACGAGAAGTTAGATTTTGATACGACGTTTTCGCTACTGTCGCCGTCGTCGTTACTGAAGCTCCTTATTTCTGGATTGACAGCACCGTGGCTCTACATTGGATAAAGGGACCGGGAGAATACAAACAATATGTAAGCAACCGAGTGAACAAGATACAAGCACCCGGCTGATCATGGACGTCGTGATGGAGATGTTGCTGATCATCCCTGCGGTGGAACGGGCCTAACTGGTTGTCTAACAGGGAGCAGTGGCCGTTAGATATCGTGACAATTTCGTCCAAAGAATCAATGGATAAAGCACTTCGCAGCGGCAATAGCAGTGATAGATGAGCTAGACGCCCTCCTGGAGAAATTCAGCTACTGGAAGACAATCAAAGTGTGCGCATGGGTGACGCGATTCCTTCATAACCGTACGTTCAGCTAAGATAAACAGATGGGCTTATTCGCTAACACCTAATTATGCATGCAGTCGCATGTTTCCTGTTTTTTGTCTTGCCTATTCATGTTTCTATTATCGGTCCAATCTTTTAATTTTTATTTTTCTCTCTAAGAACGGTTTTGGGGTGGGGCATCTTTGCCGTCACGAGTATAATAAGAGGTGGCAATCAATAAACGTTAAGTGTTGAGATACCCTACAGCGACTACAAATTTATTTGCCTGTTTCTTTTTTTTTATTTATTTATTTACTTATTTATTTTGAGCTTGACATACTTTTGTCATTCTACGCTACTGTCACCTCATTATCTAATTACAGTACGCAGTGTTAAACTACTGGTGATAGAAGTGTCGGTTTTTTATTAATTTACAATCAACATATCACTTCTCCTTCTGCCGAGCCTGAAATCGTTCAACAATCATACCTGTGGAACTCACAATCACTTTAATACAGGGCGACGAGGATTTGAAAGCAGAAATTCCCAATTCTCCACCCTGGGCCCGGTTTTGCAAATCAAATTTTACGCTTGAAGTAAAGTTCAATTCCAGTCCAAACGTAAGGCTGAAAATCTTTTGGAAATGTGATAACTGAACAGTAACTAAACTGGATTCACAGTTTACTCTAACCCGGGACTAGTTTCATCGTGCTTTGAACAACTGGGCCCTAAATTCTTCAAACCATACGAACAAAAAACGCGTGGCAAGGACCTTTTCTGGTCTATGCACTACTTGAAAGGAATGCAAAACAAATCGAGAAATTTGTTTGTTCCCTTTTCTGGATTAAGCAGTCTATCCTATCCAGCCTATCTGTGTTGATTGCTAACATTTGATGTAAGTCTTCGAACGTTTCGACTTTTACACATTAAGTTTACATGATGTCAGCCGGCTGAGTTCAGGGTAAGTATATCTCTCACATTTAGGCGACAATTGAGTCAGCGCGTGGGGAGAATAGTCTTGAGGGCAAAATTAAGAAGTCGCTGGTTTGGCAAATCTACCGTTTGGATTTTCATGTAACCGTCGCTGTCGTGAGTAAAGCCTCGCTGTTTTCTAGCGTCTTCAAGGTGTTTGAAAAAATTCACTGTGTCCACTAAGAAATAATTGATTTTATAAAACCTTCTACTGCAGAAATAATTCGATTGTGATCGCCATAAAATTTGAATTATTACATTACTCAAGGATTCTTCTTTCGGATGCTGAAATTTCTAAGAAATTGGTCAAAGGAAGAAATTTGAAAGTATGCTTGCCGCTGTGTGAGAGTGCCACATATTAAAATGACCCAGCTGGGAAACCTCTATATTTTAGGAAAAACTGAAAGAGAAGAACAATGTTTTGCCTTAACTATGTGACATGGTGACAGCATAACCTTTACGATAAGACTTTCTTTGTAAAAGGGTAAGGGGTTGAACCTCTGGGGAACAGACGTCCTCGTCCCCAGTAAAACTCTCTTTGCTCTGCGCTTTCACTTCACGTGATTTTGTGGTCTCAACTCCCTAAGCCCGTGATGAGGTACCTGAGGTGAAACCTTTGCTGAAAACACTAATGTATAAGATGACAAAATGCGCTTAAATTCTGCTTTGAATGAATTATTCATTCCAGCATAAATGAAAACATTAGTTGAGCTGCTTAAAAACACAAGGCCCGTGTGTAAATGATAAACTTCACCAGGCAGGGAAGGTATCCAACAAAACCTCTTAATTAAAGCTAAGATCCACGCGGGAATCCAGCACATTCCAAACCCCAGCACAACTACAAAAAGGGATTTGGAAATCTTGATTTCATGAGCTGTGATTCTTGCAGCACGAATGCGACATTGCAATGCTGGAGCGACATCAAGGTTGTGCTGTTTTATGGCTTTGAAAACTCTCGAGTAAGAAAAAAGTGCCACGCCAAAGGGCAGAATTAAAAACAAGAAAACTACAATGCAGTAATGAGCAATCCTGCCTGCTTCAGTGAGGTGGAGTATGTGGCAGCTGGCGTAATCGGGATCGAAACCAAAATCCTGTAATCGAGCGAAGCTAGGAATCGCAACGTAGCCGGCGATAAAAACACATAAGGATGTCAGTATAGCGCGAGATTTTCGTGGTGTGAAAATACAATTGTAGTTATTAGTTTTCACAATCCTGACATATCTGTTAAATGCCGTTAGTCCCATTATAGACGTGGAGACGAAAAGACCAAAGTTTGAAAAAAACCCGTGTATTTCACAGTACACCTTACCGTAAGGCCATTTGCGGGTCACGAGAACTCCAGCAGTAAAAGGCATGACAAAGGTGGCAGATAATAAATCACTGACAGCCAAACTGATTATGTAGAAATTTGTGCTCGTTCGCAGGCGAGGGTTTTTATAAACTGCTAAGCACACCAAAAGATTTCCCATAAGTGAGACTGTATTCATCAGAAGACAGATCCCTAATTCCACAATTATCGCCACTTGTCCATGATCAGGCATTTCTGAATTCGACGCTTTTGAATCGCAGCTGCCTTTTCCTCGATCGCCCATGTGTCTGTATTTCAAATTGTCTTCTGTCGTTCCGCACGTGAGATCAAGTTCTTTGTCTCTTCACCTTAATAAGGTTATTGCAGAGACTTGCTGTTCATTGAAGCAAATTTGTTGTTTAGGATGGCAGCGGAATATTTTCAATGGACCTTTCCAGCAACTTACGAGGAACAATGCCACACACCTAAGTGAAACATTTCTTGGTTTCTAACAGTGTGAACGCAAGGAAGAATTATAAAAATATATTTCTGTAAGTTCGAAGCAGAGAAAAGGGCGAAATATTCCAAAACCAGCAGTTGCTCTCAAGAAGAAAACCTTCGTTTCACAGAAAAGAACACAAGTCCTCCAAAATTGAATTCTATATAGGTATTGTCAGCTAAGAGCAGGTGCAGGCGAAAAGAGTCATCTCGACATTGTCTCCTCTTGATAAATGAAACCCAGGAGACGTACCTGTCAGGAAATGAAGGACAAATCAAGAATCTGAACGTATATCTCACTGTTGAAACGAAAAGACTAACTAAAAGGTTGATCATTCCACAGTATAAACAAATATCCCGGCATCACTTCTGGTAGTTAGCAAACATGACGAGGACAATTTTTTTCTGTTTATGCTAACAACTGGATTTACATTACGAACAAAGATCGTAAAGATGCATTGATACCGAAAACTGCCGGGTCTCACCTATTTGCCACTCCAGATTTTATGTGCACTGTATGGACGGATCTCTGTTGAAATAATTCGAGCACCTTCTCAATTCACCTGTGCATCACTATTGCGAGCATAATGCGGTTTCTTTTCGCGTTGGATTTGTGACGCTCATTCTATCTTGATGTCAGATCGGAAACCTTTTTCGGTAAAAATATGCCGAGGGAATGGGGGGAGGGGGGTGGTGGGGGGGAGATCACAGCACCTTGCATTGCGTCCTTACTTATTCGCTTTAACATCATAACGGCGCGGCTGCAGATGGCTAAAATAATGCGGCAAGGAAAATAGAGTCTGTTAACGGTGTACTGACTTGCCAACACACAATCACACAGAAGTTTTTTTTTAAACTGAAAGCTTTGTATGTTAGCCTCCACGCAGTTGTTTTAGGGAACTCCTACTTCACCTACTGGGGTACGAGTCCCCTAAAAACGACTGCGTTGGAGTCTATTTGTATGTAGGTTTCTCGTTGAATACAGAGCGAGGTTTACTCACAAAAACGAACGCGCCAATTTTGTACGATTTTCGTGAAGCTTAAACCACACGTCAGACTACCTTAAATGTAGTTTCCGTGATGTCTGGTTAGATGATGGATTCTGTTGTCGACACATAAAGTAGGGGACAATCGTACCTTTTCTTATCAGACGAGTCCACTTTGTTCCTGTATCAATATCACAGGCTAGTTTATTTAAGTAAAAGCAATATTGCGTCTGTGATACACTTCGTATTTACCTTGGCAAAATATACCAAAACTGCGATTCTACAGTAGAATATTCTACGATGCACATTCATATTCATATATATCTTTCACATAGCTTTGTTACAAGAAATCGCCTTTGAAATGTACAGTTAGTATGCCATACCAGGTGATTCTGACGTTTCAGTCCTTGGATGAAATTATTTAAGTCTGACCATTCAGATGAAAGGTCTGAAATAGAAGTTTTATATTTTGCTGATGTGCAATGATGTACAAGCTAATTCTTCTTTTTGAGTAAGTACTAAAAAGGTTTCTACAGTCTTGCTCGAAAGGCATTCTCGTGGTTTTTTTCCAATTATGGATTATGAATTAAAAACAGCCCTCACCGCGGGGAAAACACAGCTGCTTGGATTTGACATCAGTTGTAAATTTAAGTGTGTTATCGGCCTAAAAGCGGAGACGAAGGTTTATTAATTACAAATTGTCATAGATGTTTGTTTGGCGATGAGCCCAAAGCAAGGAAAGACTCTCACTGAAATGTCACTAAATATTTTGAAACGCAATATTCACCGAACTGTGGTACCTTAACAGGGGTGAAAAAATGATTTGCTAATTTGTAAAATGCTCGCTCAAGTAGCAGAAAATGTTCTTATGATGGCCCAAAGTAATGAAATTAAATTAAGCAGTAAATTAGGAAAACAAACAGCCTTGCTTTGGGCTCATTCTATTGATGTGACCCAGTCATACTTCACCAAGGCGAAATTACCGATCCCAACAAACAACAACAACAAACAATCTTTATTATTTACACCTTTTTCTACAATCAGCGTTACATTTTTAAAGGAATTTTTGAGCTGTAAAAAGGGCCAAGGGCATCCAATTAAATTTTCTGTACCAGACTATAGCTGTCTATGTGGTGAAGACTGCTCGGTCTCTCTCTTCGGAACTCATATCCGCCATCCGTGACTGAAACCAGTGTAACTAATTCAATTCAAATTCTATCTGGCCTTATCATTAAAAGATCTTTAGATATTGAGTACGCATCCGTGCGATGTCGAAACATATATTGTAATCAAAACACTTTTCATTTTTCTGTAAATCGAAATTGATAGGACGTCCATTAATTTTCTCGTGATGCTATAAAAGCCATAGCAGATGGTTGCTACTGTGTTGAGAAGCGTGACATTGCGTGACATAGGGTGTACACTGTAATAAGATTTTGTTTGTGTGTGAGATCGATGAGCGCGTGGAGAATCTAGGAGAATCTGTAACCAGGAAAATCTGCAATTAAATCTGTGACAAAAATCGAGTGATTCATTTGTCAGATACCCGTTCCCGACAACTGCAACACTTGAAAATAAAATGAGAAAACACTAAAACTATACACAATTCAAAACTACGCACAATTCCTTGATATTTCCCTAACCTTGCAAAAAATCCGTTTCCCAGCCGGACTTTTCCCCGACCGTGGCAACCCTGTTGAATGATTATGTACTCTATAACGTTCGAAACAATGACGGAAGACCATACATGGACGTTGCTGTTCATGAAGAGAAACAAACGAGTCGCATTCTACGAGTTCATCAATAACGGGAATTTTAAGCACCGTAGGTAAAATAAGACTTGCTTTCAGCCGCAAATTTGTCCATCTATGGGAATGTTAACTATTCACAAAACGTAATCCACACAGTAATTAACAAAAGAAAAAGCCATAACGTGGACAAATAAAAAGTGCAGCAATGCAACTGTAATAACCATAAAACACATGAACAGCGTTCTTAAAACTATTTAAAGAAGTTTGTTCCTGGACACTCGCTGGTGAACAGTCCAGGTCTTTACAGCTTCTGGGAAGAAGCCCCCTTTATAAGCATTAGTATTACACTTAAATTAATTTACTTGGATGGTACTGCCGTGTGGATATTCCTTTCGGAATGTAGAAGGGACACGACTTCCTTTTTAGGTCGTTCCGGCGGACAGTTTTCGGGAGAAATTGAAAAAGAACAATTGAAAAAGTTGTCACATTTTCGTGGTGGGGATTTCCAAACGGAAATTCGAGTTCCATTTAATTTTATAACAGTTCCAAACTTTTGCAGCTAGTTTGAGTCTCTATAAATTGCTCCACGCCAATCTCGCACGGTATTTTGTTCATCAATTGCTCAAACCGTGGACTGACCGGTGTCCCATGCAAATGGTAAAAAAAAACCCGTATTAGATATCAACCACCCGATTTTATCGACAAAAAGTAGCATTTCAGGTTACTTAGGCAATTCTGTCAGTGTAAGTATTCAAGTAAACTAATCAGCTTCCAGTGTTTTCTGTTTACAACGAAACAGCGCGCGGCTATTTGGAAATGAATTGGTCAATTATAAAATCAACACATCCTTTCGCAGCATAGTCTCCTTCGCAGCCGTCGTTTAGGAGGAAGCGCGTTGCGTGACGAGCCCAAACGACGGTTGCGAAGGAGACTATTCGCAGCACGCTGGTATATCGGACGATAATGCCTTTGGCGTTTTCAAAGAAAATCCCCCCAAATTGCTCTGTTCTGCTGGAAGCTTCCCATGTTGGCCAATAGTCCGTTTATCGGATAATCTTCCAACCTCGGACATCAGTTTGCGATATACCAACCATGCCGGGTTTATTGCTAGCTCATTGCTCATATCCAGCAGCTGCCAATATTGACTCCTAGGCTCAAGGAACGTGGGCTAATTTGTGTGAACTGATGTAAAGTAAAAGTTCTCTAGGTCGCGAACCTCCGGTGCCTGCTTTGAAAGAAGTGACTGCATCTCAAAGGATAGCGTCCTGTTCACCTTTGTGCGCACCCTCTTCCGGAATACGTGGTTTAACCTGGCCGTTATCAGCTAGGCTTGGTTGATCCTGTGGGGGATCATGAATACGTAGTTCTGATGGCCAAAAGTACTCTTCAGGAATCCTACTAAAGCGAACTTCGTCATAATTAGTGTCATCTTCAGCCTCTGAAGGAGTATCGCCGATTATCTCCAGGTAATCCTGCATTAAAAATCAATAAAAAATTACTGGGCAATTTCATATCCGTCCATCCCCCAAGAAAATCAACTTTCGATTTTTATCATGTTTATTGGCAAAAAGAGAGCACATTCGCCCTGTAAGTATATTAACAGTTGTCTTGTGAGTGCATGTTGTAGCATTCATGCTGATATTGCACACCTTCGCTCTGTTCAGCAATAGTCACATAAAACAGTTAATCGCCGCGAAAAATGATATACGAACAGCTCTTTCAACGGCCGCAAACGTTTCTTTACACCTTTAATAAAAAGGAATTTGATAAAAGCAGTTTGTTTAGAATAAGCGACGAAGACCAAACAGAAAACGAACAAAAACACTTGCTATACATATACTTACGGCTTCTGCAGACAACAAGCTTTCTGTCACATGAATAAGTTCTTCAAATGTCAGTCTTTCTTTTGGGTTCGAAAGCCAGCACTTCTGCATTATATCATAGCTAAAAACAAAATGGAAAAAAATATTAGTGTACGCTATACCTACTCTATGCACAGTGGCCTGGTAGCTCAGAATGGATCGCATGCCATATAAGGTGAAATATTAGGCCCACACACAAAGTAATCACTAGGCTTACGTGGTCCGCTTACATTTCATCGGTACATCCTTCTGGTTTCGGAAGTCTTTCTCCTCTAATCAATGTCTGAACAATCTCTTGTCCTCCCAAGGCAGCGTATGGCACTTGTCCTAATGCGGGAAGAGACAAAACAATACAGTGATACTGGATACAAACGAAGACTGAATTGCCTCATCAAACTGTAAAAACTAAAAATGCTTACCTAGAGTTTCTATTTCCCACAAAACGACACCGTATGACCATCTACGATAAGAGGTTGGAGAAACATTAGTTCAATATTAGGCAGTAGGCCCGGCAACTCTGCTAAAAGGTTACCCTTCAAATAAAAACAAAACAGTCAACACTGTCACTACCCAACTATTTGTAAAATAATTGTGTCAATAACAAAATGCTCGAATATGATTGGTTCTTTACAGCCTTTATTTGTGGCTTAATTGGCTGGTTCAGGTCCAAACTGTCCGATTTGAGCTGTCCGATTACAACCACCTCTAACGGGACAGGCCAAATCGGCCTTATTTGGGTATGTTGAGCAGTAGCTCCCATGTCGTGTCAGTTGTCAATCTTCGCGCTTTGCAAAATACCAACCATTTCCGTCGGTTATTTTGTACAATACGTTTTACAATTTAGAAAGTTGACCTCCAGAGTTTCTCGCATTTTGTTCTTGACACAATTAATTGGTAATCGGACTTCGAATCACTCGCCCGATTACTCCCTGGATTGTATCTCCACTCAGTCCTATTACCATTACTTATCAGTTTCAAAAAAAGGCCTTGTACTGCTATTCAGTTACTGTTTTCTACCGATCAAAGCACATGTCCGTGGCTGAATAGTAAACGAGGTTTGGTAAGGGAGTTAAAGTTAGACGCACTGTTCAGACGTCGAACTCTCAATAAACGGAACCTAAGTACACGAGGCGTTCAACGTCTAACTCAGGAACAGCTCATGAATCTCAAACGGGTCAGCCGTTTTCCGTTTGATTCAGGCGTTGAAGGCTCGATTGGGTTTCTCAGTAACAATACCTTCCTTTGAATCACAGGCTAAAGGCAAATCGCCAGGTGACCAAAAATGTCAAGAATTTCCCTCTAGGTAAACTCAAATGGGAAATGGGCGCTTAAGGAGAAACATCATCGCATGTATCAAGTGCAGCGTCAGCTGCATATTACTGGCTACCAGTGGTGTGACTACATGGTTGGCACACCTTCTGGCCTCCATATAGAAAGGATAGAATACAAAGAGTTTTGGGAAAGGAAGATTTTTCTAAATTTGAAATGGTTTTATTACAATTGTCTTCTTCCAGAAATAGCATCGCCAAGAGACCCACAAGGACGGCCTGTAAGAGAACCAACGACTGTGTCGACGGGTTCAAGTAAAAGAAAAGCAAGTGAGGCGAAAAACCAACATGGCAAGAACGCCAAAATCCAAGCTTAACTGGAATTTGAAGTTGCCTTCTTTTGGCTCGCCATGACTGCCATGATACTCAACAAAGATATCGTTAAATTCTCAATACAAACAAATTAACAAAATAACAACATCTGCTGATATGATAAATTTCAAAACTTGAATTCTGAAAAGGGTACCAAAACACTGACCACCTCCATTCTTTTACTAGTGATGGTATTGATAAACTTCACCTTCCAAACCAAAGTGCGTAATTAATTACGTTATTATTCGCAGCCCTTTGACACGCACACTGGAACGTGAGGCAAATTATCATTATTATATTCATAGCTTTCAACACATTTTTGAAACATTAGCAGACTCGTTAAATCTTCGGAGACGGAAAATACTACAATGTTGTGTTCCAGTTTTCATCACGGATATATAGAGATTACTTCACGGGAAATGCGCGCGTACGATTTTTATTCACGAGTTGAGTAGTACCAGAAAACGAACGAGTGAGCGCAGCGAACGAGTGAGTTTTCTGATACGTATCAACGAGTTAATAAAATCATACAAAGCATTTCCCATGCTGTAATGTGTTTATTTCATAGGTACTGAGATTTTTTCGTGTAGTATTTGGTACACAAATTGCACGAATGGGGAGATGAAAAGCGTAAAATGCAGTTTAAAATTGCTCAACAACTACGCTGTTGAAAGCTTATAAAATTTATAGCACTCACTGTGTTCACAATATATCAGTAAAGTCCAATGTCTTTTAATAAAGGAAGCCATGCCAATAAACTACAGAGTCACTTTCCAGTTGTAAAGGCCTCAGACGTTTCCATTTCGCCGCTTCGGGACTTGACAGATTTGAGGCAATCATCGGAGACTGATTTACTGTGTGATGTGAATGGAAAAATTACCACCTTGAACAGTGTCACGACTACTTTAATACCGGTAGTCTGGGAGTCGGAGGACAACGGACAGGTTGTTTCAGAAGCATTCGAAGCTGGCCATTAAACTCCGAAACGAAGTCGGCTCGTACTCGTTGCCATCTTTTGTGCGGACAGAGATGATAAATTCGCTAATGTATTCATCCAGCTCAACCGCTAGAATATTTTCAATTTTCCTGTCTTCGTTCTTCGTTTTCAAAAATCTTTCAAGCAATCTTACATCTCGTTCAGTTTTTTGAGCGGTATTTTTGTTTCGTGTTCTAAAATAAATTCTTCAACTGAGCAAACAGAAGCAAACCTTCTCTCGGCCATTTTTCAAAGCGCGCGAGTTTTTGTGCAACGGCTCTAGGATGACGTATCCTTTAGTAAGTTCATTCATCATTAGTGAAATTTCGTCGTTCGCGTTGCCGATTGGACGAACTATTTTCTTTCACGGTGAAATTTTGTCGTTCGTGCTCCTGGTTGGCTACGAGTAGAATCAGTACGAATTTTATTCACTATGATTTTCGTGGATAAATCTCAGTACCTGTGAAAGAACTTTAGTAACCGATACACCAGGGAGATAAACATAGTTTGCTATGATGTGATGTGACAAGCAAATTGCAAAAACAAACTTCACAAAGAAGATCGGACGCTTGAAAGTTTTATTCCAAGGGAATCCAACAACTTTCAACGAGTCTTGAAATTGGGACATCTGCTTTTGTCACATCACAGAAGAAGTCATCCTTTATCACTAAGTAATAAAATCATGTACTTTACTGCACTTCTCAATCAGAAAACTCGTGCACAAATAATATTGCATTTAATTGACCTTAAGGTCGCGCAGGACACTTAACTACGAATAAATTCATGAACGGAATTTAAGGGTGGGTGTTTCCGTTTCAAGCTTCAAATCTCTGAAAATTGAGAGTCGATTTCACTGAGATTTAACAGGGATTTTAGTGGATGAAGGTATTACAACTTGATTTTTGTTTTACTGGCGGATAGTGCTTGACGGGGATATTCAGTAACTCATTTCTCTAAGAATGAATTTGTGCCGACAAAAAAAATGCGTTTAATGTATTACACCAAGAACAATGGCTTCTGAGTATACTTAATAGGTATACTCTTTGTGTTAATGTACACTGTTTCGCCTTAATTACTCTACTCACACGTCACTTTCTGCGGTATATGAATAATCCTGCAGTGATTCCAATGCCATCCATCGCACTGGTAATTTACCCTGAAAAACCAAACACTGCCATTGGTCATTTCAGGCGTCAGTGGTAAGAACTTGATCTAACCTGAACATCCATTCCATCCACTTGTGGGAACATATCTTCATTCATTATCCCCTGTATTCTAATCCTCGTCATCCAACTATGCATGAGTATTATTCAACCAACTTAAAAGCAGTTGACCCCTTAAACCGACAACTTGATTGCTTTCTCAGCTCAAGACTCCAGTGTATACTACCACACAACGTCTTACGCTGAAAGCTTTGAATGAGAAATACTTTTTCTAACATCAATTAGGCTTTCTAAAAAGTGAAATTCAACACATTCACGAATGTGGCTTGCAGGACATAATAAAAAGACTACCGTCTATGTTTGTGAGCCTGACGGCGTAAAAAATGTTACAAAAATAAACTACTCCTTCACCAAAACTAAAACGGACAAACGTATCGTTGAACAAGGGAAAATTGGTCTTACCCCGGATGTAGTTTCGTATGCCCCGCTTTCGTAAATGTCACGTGCAAGTCCAAAGTCCGACACCATAGGGATGAGGTTTTTTCCCAGCAACACGTTCCGGCAGGCCAGGTCGCGATGCACGCACTGTAAAGACAGGAAAGACGACCCGCGGTTGTTAACATACTGTCTCAAGTGAAAATCCACTTTTGACCCTCTATGTTCTATTTATGAAAGCAAAAAGGTGGTAGTTCGTTTCGTTGTTCAACTTCCCAGCGCGCACTAAATAGACCCAACTGGTTAGACCCGTCGGTTCCTAACACACACGTTGTTTTCGCACCTGCATGTCCGTCTTACAAAGTGTCAGCTCCGACTCAACAGAGAAAACAAAGCCGTTCCGGTAATTCCTCACCTTGACTTTTGCCAGATGACTCATTCCTTTTGCGATGCCGTGTGCTAGTCGCAGTATTTCAAGGTTGGATATTGCTTTTGGCTCGTCCTCTCTAGTATTGACATAGTCTGGCTGGTTTCTGTACTTCCGGATATACTCCAACAGTGAACCATTCTCCGCAAATTTCACTACAACCCAGAGGGGCCTAAAAGAAATTGTAATATGGAGTAAGGTTGAACATCCGTAGTTGTTACCTGATCAACTGTGGTTTCCTCGCCACAGACTGTGAGCGTTACTACTCCCACTTCCTTAACAGGATGCTTATCAATTGCGAGGTTTAAAATTCTCCGAGTATACCGTATTCCTCTAGGTTTTCCTTAATGAAAATGGAATGTTGTACGTTTTAAGTTCGGCTAGGGTTTTCACACAGTGTCCTCTTACCATTTTTCTTGCATGTTTGTAATTCATTGTTATTTGTCTTCTCTGATATGTTTTCGTTCTCGTCTTGTCCCGCCTCGACTAGCTTTGCGGCTATTTGCGGGAAAAGCTTCTTATACCAATCTGAATTTGTCAATAAATTGTTGTTGTTGTAGATTGTTTTAATCGAGCATCCATTTCCAATTAACACATAACTGCTCGGTGATGGTAAATTAATAATGGACATTTCCATTATAGGCCCAAGGGGAAGATTCACAAAAGAGCAACAGATAGCAAGTAGGCTGAAGACAAACCCATGACTCACCGTCTTCTGAGCACGCGCCAATCAAACTGACGATGTTAGGGTGGTTGCCGACCGACGCCATTATGTTAAGCTCGTTATACAAATCTCTTAACTCAGTTACAGTGCCATGTTCTAGGAAAAATCATCATCATCATCATCATCATCATCATCATCATCATCATCATCATCATCATCACCATCATTGTCATCGTCGTTATCACCGTCATCGTCATCGTAGTCGTCATCATCTACTAAGGCTGAAGCTCAATTTATCGATTCTAAGGTTAACATAAACTGTAATTGTCCCAACAAATGTTCGCTTGTTGGCATGAACACCCGCAATTGTGTTATGGAAGAAAGCAACCGAAAGCTGCAGCAGATTCAACACGTGGTAATGCGCTCAGTTGGCAATCCGTTACTTAATTCCGTTTTAAAATACAAGGTAGGAACTTCAGAAATGCTATTGGGTAGACCACATCAGGTCATACCAGTTAGTAGTTTTTATATGCCCGAGTTACTTCCATGTTAGACACAAACATAAAGCATTATTCCTTCCAACTCAACACTGTTTATATTTTGTACCGCATATTGCCATGACAGGCACGGAAAGCCGAAAGTAAAGACACCTTCAAAATATCTGTTATTAGTACGTTTCTATTTCAATAAAGTTACAATTTGGATAAATACGGTAATCATGGTCAGGTTGGGAGATCGAAACTGCTTGTAGTTTTGCAAGGCACTGTGAAGGACGAGAACATTTGCTGCCATTTGTTGTTTAGTGTTTCACGGGATAGTTTTGTAAACATGATGACTTCATGTGGCGCGAGGGAGAAGTGATACGTTATTGAACTTTTGACTGATTTACACCACGGTAAGATTGTCTCTTATAGATGATATTTTTGTTACTTGGTGTTGACCCAGTTATTTCTGTGAAATGTGATTGGCAAAATTGCTTTACTTTGGTGAACTATCTTTATTGAATGAGATTAGTGCATCATCTTTCCGTTAAGTGTAATTTGTTACCTTTCGATCTATCCATACGCCGGGGAACTACGATATGAAGAGGTCAATATGTCAACTACTGTTTGAGCCTCATGCTCCCTCATGACAATCAAGGCCGCCAGCGCCTTTCCATGTAGTTGACAATTGTCAGAGACTATGCAACATATCTCCGTGGAAAATAAAGAGGCAACGGAAAATAAGTAACTGTAACTTGACATGTTTACTGATTGAATCCTCAAACTTACTTTTAAGCATCTTGACAGCGCATTCGATGACTTTATTGTTGCGCATGAGATAACCTTTCTTCACCACACCGAAGGCACCTGAGCCGAGCTCGTCAGCAATTTTAAGGTACTGCCTCGGGATTTCGAGCCACTGTCGGATGAAACCAGTTTCAGGCACGGCAAGAAAAACGTGTTCATCGTAAATGTTGGTATCACTCGACGACGGACCATATGTTTTTCTGTCCCCTCGCTGCAGCTGTGAAAAATAATTAAACTGATAACTGGCCCACAGTAATTAGCTACCCGCTGTTGTCGTCACCCTGCCTATGGCGAAACTAATAAACTAAAATTAAATAAACCGACAAATAAGAACAGTACAGTTTTTAAGGGCTTTCAACCAGAGTCTCTCTCTACATGACCTAACACCTGTGAAGAAGACCTCAATCTACACACTCAAGGATAACAATGTACCTTTATCCAAAAGCAAATACTGAACGTTTCAAATCGTCTTTGGTAAATAGACTTATCTTTGACCATGATTCATGAGTCATTACTATTATTGCTGATTAACTTTTAAGAATTTTTAATTGTAACGTGAGATGCATGCACTTTTATTTAGTGATGAACAAAAATATTATGATTATTATTATGATTATTATTATTATTATTACTATTATGATAATGATGTAAGTTTTTAGACGATCGTCGTGCACAGTAATGAAGTCTCCAGTTGTGCGACGTGTCATCTACTTTTCTTGGTGTCGTTTTCTAACACGGAAAATGGCTTTGCAATTTTTATGTGTGCCATTACTTGAAGGGAAACCACAGGTTATTGCATTAGGGAATGTTTCTTTGACTATTCCAGTATAAGAAGAACTTAATTTGGAGAGCTTGCAAATGTTTATTTATCTACTTACCATTCGGGTTACTTTTGCTGTTCACGAACTTCACTTATGCAAAAGACGCAAAATATTGACACGCAGTATCCAATGGGTTAAAATTGAGCCGCCGAGTTATTTTTCTGTCAAAGCAGACTCAAAAGGAACTCAGTTCAGTGGCCTCGACATTCTCATCCTTTCATAGTTCAGTTTTCGAGTTCAGTGGCTGCTATTCAATTTGATTAGTGACATGTTATCTCAAACAACACTATTAAAACTACTTACTTCATCCATGGTAAGCCTTCTCCCATCTTGAACAGGTCCGGGTACTTCTCTGAACTTAATGCACAGTACAACAACAACGATTATACCCACAATGAGAGGGATCACTGTAGCAAGTACTATTGTCAGCGTAAGGTCTGCCGAGAAAACAACGATAAAAGACATAATCCAAGTTTATAGTGCACGTACTGTTTGTTATCACAAAATACGGTAGATAGCGGGAAATACAGGATTGCATGGCAACGAGAAGAATAAGCCACAGCAAGAAAAATGACGGGTTTTGATAACCATGCAACAGCTCGTTTTGTTTCACTGTGGTCGTTTTCTCTTAAAATTGCGGAAACCTTTGCGTTAATATCCCTGGAGACATCAATTTACCTTTCTTAGTTGTAATTTCCAGCTTTTCTGACACGCCTTTCTTTTGTGTATTTTTCCGGTGGGACACAACTCGTATAAAGTACGCAGTATTAGGTTCCAGTCCATCCAGTTTCAGTTCGGTAACATCAGCTTTAACAGTATCTTCTGTTTTGAAAACAGCACTGTTATCGAGCACAAGTTTTGTCTCCACAGAATAGTCACTTATCTCGTAAACGTCAGCATGAGGCGGTGTGTCCCACTTAATAACAACTGATCTAGGTTTTAAAGAACTCTCGTCTTGTTCAACCTTCATGGGAGGAGGGGGTGGAAGATCTGAAATAGAGGTAAGCTTGCTTAATGCCTGTTCACACACGCATTTTTGATGCGTTTTATGTTGTACTTTCTAGGGACCCTATCCAATAATGGCTGTCTTAAATTATTCTTTTGTTCGTATTCAAAACAGCCTCACTAATATCGTTTTTGAGATCAAAATTCTAAAGAATTTGTTATCCCAAACGAGGTTACTGAGGCTATTTTGACTAAGGCAGCCATCTTTGCATAGGGTCTATGCTCGTTGTGTCGCGCTCAGGTTGCAGTTTCAAATGCGACTGTAAACTAGCGGCGTTTCATCACCCTGCTATCGCAAGCGCTTCGAACGTTTTACTGGAGTTCTCCCAAAACTGGTGCATCAAATATCGCATGTCTAACCCGGCCTTTACATAAATACCTATGCCCTGGAAAATAATTTCATTCATCGAGTTACTCGAAACCGTTTATTCTAACAAAAAGGGGACGGAGTTTCTTTCCTTTAAGCTAGTAAATGTGAGGTTTGTAACTTTGCTGCTAATCGCTTTTTTAATTTTCTCGAAGACGAAATTGTGTGGGGAACAAGTAACAGACAAATGTAAGAAAAAACCTGATAATGTCACTGTACAGAGCCCGGCTCTTGAGCACCGGGATAAATCATATTTTACCGGCAGAAGTTTGATGGAGGGGCGAGAAATAGTCTAGGAAAAATAACCAATTCAATACGCCTAAAAGTCCCGGTCTTTTTCAATGAAAAACATCCTCACTAGTATAAGTTCCTGTAAGTGTTCTCGAATAACACATGAATACATGACTACTTCATAACTGTTTTTTTCAGTGAGCGACACAAGCATACTCAAGTTTCAAGTTTTACTCACCCAGTAATAGAAAATCCTAGTTCTCCCCACAGGAGTCGAACTTACGAGCTTCGGGTTCGATACCACATAGTTACAGTAGACTAACTAGGTTCAAAGTGCTAGACATCCTGTATATTTTAAGGCTAAATGTCGATGTGTGTAAACTCCTATTTATCTCAATTCTCAAGGACGTGTGGACTGGGCCGAAGGATTGTTTGAATAAAAAAGAGAACTGGTTAGAAACAGTGCTTAGCAATCACGTCAACAAAGGAGAGCTCCAGGGAAGTAATATATATCTTAGACGTTTTCACACTGAAAAAAAAAATTCAAAAAGTTACTTTCTTTTTTTCATGTACACTAGACCAGCAAGCTGACGTTAGAAATGGCCTTTTGGGGAAAGCGTCTTTAAAAAGTAGATCAAGGTAAAAGTTCCCCTTTCGGAGAATTGCAGGTTAGTGTGTCATGTTATTTTAAGACTGGAAAATGTATGATAATCGTCATTATTCCATTATATACTTACCTTTAATTACGACATTCTTTAGAGACAGTGCGCCTAGCGCCTTTGAATCAGCAATATTCAAGATTGCCCTCTCAATAGCAGCGACGGCGTTCACCTCGGTTACCGCAGCAGTAACAGAGAGATCCATAGAGGCAGTGTTTTTACTGATTAAAAAAATAATAATTAACAATTAGGCTATAAGCTCGAGATTTACATCGCGTGATAGCATAGAAATCGAGAGCGAATAATCTAACCGTTTTAGTGTAAATCTACCAGTCGTTCAAAACAAAACAATTAAATTATCCATATTCTCCTCACGGACACGTCGAAAACGCGAAGAAGCGGTTGCCATTTTGTTGACAACCGCTACTCACTATCTATCACAGAATAGATAACGATTGGATGGATGATGGAGTGAGTGAATGCATGTATGAATGCATTGTATGAGTGAATGAATAACACAACTTAGTAAGCGTCTTCCTCTTTCCTCGCCACCTTTTTGTAATATACGCTTAAGCCCGAACCAAGAAGTAGGCGTGCCTTAACACTAGGCTTGTAATTCGGCCATGTGTTAAAGCGAACTCTCAGGGAGAAGTACTTTGTTCGAAAATGTAAAGTAGTCGCTACTTTTCTGGGGTTACGTGTATCGTATTATGGCCTCTCTATTGTCGCCACCTAAGTTTACAAGGCGGCACTAATTCAGATCGTGCTTCCAAATAATATGATTAATAAATTTATAGCAGAGCTCCGGCGGCCCGAAGGGCCGCCAGGCGAAGCACATGGTTAAGAAAATATGGTAACCCATCTATTCTAGAAAATTTGGTTTGGGTCACCGTCCGCCCTTCCATGTATGCGATGTGAAATGTTCCATGAATTGTGTGTTGTATCCGCGTTTTGTGTACATCTTTTTGTGTACATCTTTTGATACTGGACGTCAATGTTATGGCCAATTGAAACCTGTCAAAACAAGGTATCCGCTGGCCAGTAGTAAGTGACCATATCACGGGCTCAAGTTAAGACCTCATCGAGGTCAGCTGTTTTTTTTAAGTTGGCCGCTGACCAGGTACTGGTTTTCGGTTGGATCGCAGGCTCAAGCCAGGTGAAGGACACCCAAGCCAAAACGAGGCTTAATTTTTCGCGCGCTTTCTGCGGCTCGAGATTTCACATTCAGTTGAGCACAACAACTTCATCTTCTTCGAAGTTCTGTCCTTTAATTCGCGTAAAAGGCATAAAAATCAAGAACTACTTAAAAGATACTCCGGAAGGTCAATTTTCAACTGATAAAATGGAAGATCAAAACATTTTTCTCAGGAAATTCTTAAATTTTGGATCCACTTGTATGGCGCCCGGATTGTGTGGTTGATAACAAAATGATTTAACGCTTCAAGGGCTTGTTCACCTTACCGCGGCATCTTGCAGCTCATAACTTGGTGGAAGAAGTTCTTTCTTTGGACAAACCGTTTGCTATTTTTGTAGATGCGTGTTATGCGTAGTTTCAAGTTGTAGAAAGCTCGCAACACAGGTAACTTAAATAAATTGAAGCTTAGCATTTGAGGTTTAATAGTTGTTACTTTGTCCAGGAATGAAACTTATATTGTTGTCTCGACAGGATATAAATAACGATCTACTCGTTTAGGACACAAAGAAGTAGCTATTCGAAATGTTTGTTTGCTGTTTTGCTTGCAAGCGAACGAGTGTTTTCCTCCGCTAGGCTGACTGTACATGTTTTTCGACGTCAGTGTTTCTATAAATGGCTTTATTTTCACTACTGTTTAGGTAGTGTTCATAACTGCGATGATCAGTCACATATTTAATCATTGATCCGCAGTTCAAATATATGATTTTCATATATTCATTCTCATATATTCACCACTCGCGGGTGTGTTGCGGGCCCACAAGGCGACCTGCTCCCGGATGGCTTGTTGGCTCAGTCGGTGGAGCGCTGCATCAGTATCGCAAAGGTAGTGGGTTCGAATCCCGTACAAGCCTGATTTTTTTTTTCGGGCTTTATTTTCACTACTGCTTAGGTAGTGTTCACAACTGCGATGATCTGTCACATATTTAATCAGTGTTTCTATAGTGTTAAGAACCGAAAGAAACGTTTGCCTTTATGTTAATAACACGTAATCGCAATGGGTCCTCATAATGTATCTCTTATGTTTTGCACGACGAGGGCAATTTCAGCAAATTTCTGAAAACACAAGAGATATTAATCTTAATCTTACTCTGCCCCATGCGATTTATTTACCTATCCATACTATCAGGATTGTTTTACTACCAAACGATCGTGAAAGTAGCAGATGAATAATGGTTTGAAAAAATAAAACAACACTTTTAAGTTTAAAACAAGACATGTTTCGACATACTTATGCCATCTTCAGTTGCAAATGTTCGTTACAATTTGAATTTTAACTGTATACAGAGTTTCATATTACAAGGATTAACTATTATTTGAATAATAATGAAAACAAGTATAAAACATGAGGTATTCGACTACAAAACTTACTAAATAGAAAGGGTTAATCCAACATGTTGTAACTGTTGGTTTAAAACAGGCCTCTCCCATTTAATAGGCCTCTCCCATTTTATACTTGTTTTCATTATTCAAATAATAGTTAATCCTTGTAATATGAAACTCTGTATACAGTTAAAATTCAAATTGTAACGAACATTTGCAACTGAAGATGGCATAAGTATGTCAAAACATGTCTTGTTTTAAACTTAAAAGTGTTGTTTTATTTTTTCAAACCAGGATTGTTTTCCTTTTTCTCTTTTCTACGACATTTAAGCTTATGTCTAAGCTTAACGTACGACGAAATATGTTTGTTAAGTCCCGGCTAAAAGATCAGACATTTTCATCCAACATCGTGTTTGTCACACATTAACGTTTGGTGGCTAAACGCATAACAATGTTTGACCAAACAGCGGACCAAGTGAGTCCAATGAAAAATGATTTTTGCGTATTATCGCAGAAATTTTCGACGTTGTGTAGTTTATTTGGTTTCTGTACGATTTGTTTGTTGAGGTGGCTAAACGATCAAACATTTGTTCGTAATGCGAAATTCTGGATGAACATGTTTGATCTTGATCAAACATGGAAAGCCATTTAATGCACTATGGAGAGAGGTCGGCTAAACCTTCAAACATGCTCTTCCAACGATGTTGGATGAAAATATGTGATCGTTCTTTGATTGCTCAATTTGTTTTCGAACAAACACACGCGTCGACTGCATTGTTTTCTTGTAATGTTTTGAGGTTTTTGAACCGCAGTCAATTCCTGTTGACTGCTCTAAACATAACACATTGGCGCAAGGAAAGCCATGCGGTGTTGCTCAATACCAATAAAAAATAATAATCGTGGAGCTCCGCTTTTAGGCTTGGCTAAATCTATATACTACCCTCTTACCTGATATCCACTATGACACTTCCTTGGCCACGTATTGTCACATCATAGACACCTTCAAAGACGTCCTTCACAGCCTAAAATTGCAAGAAATGTCTGTCAATAAACAAACAGATTCATTTGACTCACATTTACGCTTATACGTTGTGAAAGTGTGCAGAGGGAAAGAAAGAATATAGAACGATTCAATTAGATTTGCGCTTAAGGCGGGCTTTTTCAATCTAGCTTATTGCTCTTTTTCTGACGTGGTTTTACATTGTTTAATGAACATACCACGTGCCACTAGATGGTACTATCTGTATTTCTCTCTCGTTAACTAATTTCTGATAGGTAAACCTAACAGTAGAACCCCCAAGAACTCCGGTACAGATAAAGCCCTGGCCAAACTATCGAACATAGTTGGATTGAACGTTCCAACTCTGCTCGATCCAACATTGTTGGACCGTTTGGCCGCCCATGTTGGATGATGTTGGTCCAACAATTTTTGCTCGAACAATTGTTGGATAGAGTTTGCTTTTGATCAAACATTACGTCCAGCAATTCTGCTCGATGAAAAAATGTTCCGGTGTTTTGCCGCTTTTCCAACAAAGTTGTATCCTGAAGTGAATCACGTTTGCCCTGCTAGCCAATCCCTAATCGCTATTTTGGTGCTCTGTTTGCAGATGCCCGCTTCAACTGCGTTTAAAATTTCTGCGAACTGATCCAGTCTCATTCTCATCCTCTCCTTAATCATCGCGGGTGTATCTTGCAATGATAACTGTAGAGCGGTTAGGAACATACCCTTTTCAGCTCGTTCTCTTAATAATTCCAAGGTTTTTACTCGCTTCACACCGTCATTTACGTCCTCGAACAGCTCTAGTACTATATAAACATTACATGCAATGCTACATAAGCGCTTTTTGTTTCCGTTTTAGCGGAATGTTTTGAATTAAATTTTGCGCCAACTTGTACCGTTGACTTGTTTTGTCTAGCAATGTTGGATAGTGTTTTGCCACTATCTCAACATTCACATCCAACAATGTTAGATGTTGGATCCAACTTTGTTCGATAGTTTGGCCAGGGCTTAACAGTCGAACCTCTTTTGCTCCATTGACCCTTCCACAGTTTCTAGCTATCTATCTTTCTTGAGGAACAAACCGAGCTAAAATTATGGAAAATGTATTACATCTTGGCCCACTCTGATCCTCTTTAGTTCCGCTCTGTTTTGTCGGATCTTAACAGCGAATTTGTCTTTTAAAAGACATTTTTTCTTCATAGTGCTACTTTAAATTATTTTTGTCAAATGCAGAGAACAGATTATGACCACAACGCCCGTAAGAAAAAATAAGCTTCTCGCGAATTCAATACAGGGTAATCACAACGACATGAATAAACCCACTACTACAATTGGGCAGCCAAGCGCATCGAGCAAGCCTCATCATGCGGAAATTATTCGACTTCAAGAGAGCAACAATAGTCTCATAGATACTGTGCAAGTACTTGCAAATTTGCTTTCTAAACAGTCATGCCATTCAGGTAAAGATCTCTCAAGTACCAAGGAGTCTCAAGAAAAAATTACTGTTGAAACTATGGCGGTTCACAATGATTCATCAAGTCAGCAGAGAGATATCCCATGGGAGACCGTGAAACCAAAATCAAGCAAGAATAAAAAGAGGATAAAGAAACCTGAAACAGGGCCCCAGGGGGATCATGCCAGCGAAACGTTACAACCTCGCGCGGAGAGACTTTGATTCTGGGTGACTCGATGTTAAAATTTGTAAATGGTAACTGTCTTTCAAAACAACAGGAAAAGAAAGTTTACGTGAGGTCATTTCCAGGAGCTATCATTCTCCATATTAACACTAATAATCTACGTGATCAGGAACCGCAGGAGGTAGCTGAGGGCAGAGGCCATTGTAAACCTAGCAAATGACGTTGTGGCCATGAAGCCTGACATTGCCATTACAATTTCTGAAATAGTCACAGGAGGAGAGAAGAAAAATCTGGGCCCCAAAGGTAAATTTGTCAACAAGATAGTAAGGTGTTTCTGCAGGCAGAATTCGTGGAAAACCATTACCCACAACAACATCCTAGAAAAACATCTAAATCCAGGTGGGCTGCACCTTTCTAGGGAGGGCAACAGTCTTTTTGCACAGAATTTCATTTCTCACTTTAGAGATTAGGATATTTGGTCTGGGTTGACTAGAAGCAAAGATCGATTTACTTTTCCAAAACTTCGAGGTTTCAAGATGGCCTTTTTGAATGTTGTTAGTTTTCCCTTACATGTTGATGAAATCCGACTTATGTTGAGCCAGAACTACTTTGACATCTTAGCGTTGAACAAAACCCGCCTTGACCAGTATTATACCGATGTTTGTGTACAGGGTTACGATATTGTTCGCCATGATCGTAATCGGTCAGTTGGTGGAGTTTGCATGTATGTAAGAAAGTCAGTAAGTTTTGTTGAGAGATTTGACCTAGTGCCGGAAAACCTCGAAGCTGTTTACATCGAAGTAACAAAACAGAATAGTAGACCTCTCATTGTTTCATCGATTTATAAGCCCCCTAGCGCACCTGTAGAGATATTTGATAGCATAGAGCATATGATTGGGAAACTAGATAATGAAGACAAGGTAACCTATATTTTAGGTGACCTCAATTGCAACTTATTAGACCATACTAATCTCGATAATGACGCCAAGCATTTGTTGCGAATCTTGGAGATATATCAGCTTACGTAATTAATAACTAAGCCCACACGAATAACACAACGGTCGAAATCACTTCTGGATGTATGTATTTCTTCCTGTCCTAAGAAGATAATTCATTCAGATGTATTTCATGTCGGTCTTAGTGACCATAGCCTAATTTATGCAGTTCGCAAGATAAACAGCTAACCTAAGTGCAATAGAACTAGGGAAATTGAAGTAAGAAATTTCAAAAACTTTAACAGTGAACGTTTCCTTGAAGACTTGCAAGCTCAGCCCTGGGCACAATTTTTATGAAGTTGACGTAAATGCAATGTGGAGCTGCTGGAAGACTATGTTCTTAGAAGTACTCGACAGCCACACCCCTATCAGGTAAAAAAGAGTGAGAAAGAGGCCCAGCCTTCCCTGGTTATCGAAGGACATCAGGGATAAAATGCTAGAGCGTGACCGTCTTAAGCGATTAGCCATGATAAAGAATGATGATGTCAGTTGGGGAAAGTACAGGTCTTCCAGAAACATGGTAAATGTTGCTTTACGTAAAGCTAAACGTGCTTTTTGTGCCTCACAAATTGAGATTGTAATAGGAAATTTAAGAAGGCTTGGAAAACCATTAATGATATTCTCGGACGCAAACAACGAGCGGATGATGTTAAGGAAATCAAGATCAACGATCATAGCGTTACCTGGCCGGAAGAAATTGCGGAAAAATTTAATGACTAATTCACTAGAATCGGCCTTAGCCTTGCCAAGAATATAGACAACAACGAGTGTAACTACAGTCAATTTGTTAATAGGGTTGACAGTAGTTTTCACTTTCAGCCTGTAAGTTCATCTCAGGTATATAAACTACTCAATTCTTTATCTGTCTGCAAGGCAACTGAGATCGATAAAATATCAGCCAAAGTTTGAAGTGGGCTGCATCAGTTGTTTCTAAATCACTAATGCAGATTTTCAACAGGTCGATTGTCTCGCATGTTTTTCCAACTGAATGGAAGGTGGCTCGAGTAAATGCCCTTCATAAGAAAGGTCCGCGTAACATGTTGGACAATTATTGGCCAATTTCAATTCTTCCAGTAGTAAGCAAAGTTTTCGAGAGGATATTATATAAGCAGCTGGTTGAATATTTAGACGCTGAGAATTTGTTATCAGAGCATCAATTTGGCTTTAGATGCTCCCACTCCACTGTTTCAGCTTTTCTTGACTGTTCAAATGAATGGTATTGCAACATGGATTGCGGCCTTTATAACCTAGTAATTTTTCTTAACCTACAAAAGGCCTTCGATACGGTAAATCACGTGCTCTTGCTTGGTAAACTTGAGG
>JAEMWC010000766.1:387500-395000 GCA_016490735.1 Pachyseris speciosa | reverse complement strand
CGACCAACAAAATTACAGATATCGCAGCATATCTGTTGAGTTCGCACGACGAATATCAAGACTACTATGGCCTAACCTGCGATCAGGCCCAATTGAAGCATCGCTCTGATGTCCTCTTATGTGGGCGCTCGCTACAATTGGGCCTGATACAAAGTCTCACGGGAGTCTGTGGCTTCGTCCAGAATTTGGACGAAATCTGATTGGCTGATTTAATAACCGGAAGTCACTAAGATGCGTGTTCGCGAGGCTCTCGCGAAATTCTCTCGCGACTGAGCCGCCATTACGGACAATGAATAATCTCAAGTTGTTTTTAGTTTTATAACACAAAACAACAGAGCCTTTCTATTTTCATCTAAATTAGCGGAGAGGGAAAAAGTTTATTAGTTTTGTTTTTGATGTACATACTGGATTCACTTGAAAGATTCGCGGAATGATCTTCATGAAGAATGATAAAGACGAAGCGTTCTGACGAGTTGTTTCTTTTGTGTTTGTGAAAGCCTGACAACAGTATAAAGACCTGGAAGCTGGCTGGTTTGTATTCAAGAACAATTCAACGGGAAGCAAGACACATCAAAGCTCAGTTGATAAGTACAAGATCATAGACACATTGGTTTCAATGTTAGGATGCGAGAGAAGACACATATTCAATGGACAAACATTTTGAAAGCTTAATGCAAGTTCTTTTAAATTTGTTTTGTACCATTCATTTACGTAAGGCTGTAAAGTAAATTGTAGCAAGAGAAATCTACATGAGAATAGAGGAAACAAATTGAGTAGAGCTTAGAGGAGCAAATTGTTATTGTTGTTGTTGTTGAATGACAAGGTCATTTACATCCTCCACAAAAATGTTAAACATGACTGAACTCCCATTGCAAAAATTCTCAGTGCAAGGTGCAGCAGTTTGAAACGCACCACAAAGACTGTTGTACTGCATAAGCATTACAGGCCTTTGTTGAATTAATAAAAGATTAACCTGATGAAAGCTAGATGTCCTTAGTTACCTCTCCTACCAAGTTGTTTCTCCATTACAGAATAACAGCATACTGCCCAGCACTGGACTGCTGAGGAACAGGTTGCTGGTTTGAATCCCAGACCAGACAGCAAACCATGGTGTTAATTAAAATTATTGCTGTATCAAGCTGGCTGGGTTCTCAACATCTCTCTCAGGTCAGATGATCAGGTCATTGGTTTATGAGATTATAGTCTATTGGCCTCTTCACCCTCACACGTAATTTTAAACATGAAGGGTACATAAAAGAACCTGCACACTTGATGAAAAGGGTAGGTGGCATAGTTCCCAAATTCTGTGCTCTGTCTTAACATACAACTCAGGGTCAAGGTTGGTGGGTAGACCAACCACCTGTTCCTGGAGACCTTATGACTGACTGATAACATAGCAAATATCTCTCAAGGGAATGTGCCACCCTCTGTGATGATCTTTTTTTGATGTTTCCCAATAGTGATCTCAGAACTATTTTCGGTGAAAAATTTAGTTGCTGCATTTGGAAATCCAATGGCTTGATTCCCATTTTTTCCCTCACTATTAACAAACCTGTTGGCAAGAAGATGCTTGGCTTCCCCCTTAGAGAGGAGTAAATAGGCATATTTAGAGAGATTGGGTAATCCATTCAGCCACCCAAATATTTACTACCACTGTTTCTGCTCAGTCATGGTCAACATGCAAAGACAACAATGGGTTGGATTTATCCAATTGCCCTTCAGGCTAGTTGATTCTACCTTTCACTGAATCAAGGTTCACATGCTACACTTAAAAATTCCTGATATTTTTCCAGTGGATAATTAGCTAACCAGGGTATAAATATCCCTCATCCACTGAATAAAGTTATCTATCAATGTACCTATCAAACATGGAGCCTCTGAAAAAAAGCTAAGAAAGTGGTCAATAAAAATGGCTCCTTAGAAGCCAAGCACTTGAGAATCTCACTGAATGAGTTCAATAACAGTGTACCACAACAATGCAGCATTTTAGTAATACTACAAAATTTGTTTTATAAATTAAATTACATTAAAAGAATTCATCAAGGCCGATCTGCATTTATTCATTTGTTCAAATTAAAGGTAAGCGAGCTTCAAAAGCTAAAACTTAACAAACGAGTGAACGGCAAATTCCTGTTTCTCCGCAACTCAAATAAAACAACACTCTCGACTCTTTACTAAAAAAATTCTTTACTATTTTATTTCGAAGGGATGACATGAAATACATCGACAATATTAATCACCTCAGCTTCCTTCAGCTGAATCATCAGTGATGCTTCAGTACCCAACAAAGATATCATCATCACATAGGCTTTGGAGACACATATCGCCTTTCCCAGCGTTCATAAAATTTGTACGTTATAAGAGCTTACTTTGGGCCCAAATACCCAAAACCGCAAATCTTCCCCAACAACGATGAACCATGTGGGACAAGGCGTTCGCAAAACAAAAATGGCGTCTTCTTCTTTCCACATCACTTCACACGCGAGAGCTTGCGAGTATCGCGTAACGGAAGTAAGTTTGATAGGCTGATTTTGAAAAATGTCAATCAATCAAAAAAGTGGGCGGTAGACGTTCCGTGGAAGACTTGTATCAGGCTCTAATTTTCGTTTCGCCTTTCCCTCGGGAAGGGTTTACCATCGAAACGAAAATGAAGCCTGATCGCAGGTTAACTATGGCCATATTTGGAAAGTGTTATGATGTGTTGAATCATAGCGGAACTCCGGCGGCCCAAGGGCCGCCAAGCGGAGCACCATAAAGAAAATTTGGTTTTGGTCACTGTACGTACATCATCCCTACGTACGTACCACGTACGTCCGCCCTTCCATGTATACGATGTGAAATCTCCCATTAACTGTGTGTTGTAACCCGCGTTTTGTGTAAAGCCGCGGCTACACGAGCGATTGTTTGCTTGCGATGGTGATGCGATTTTTTGGAAAATTGTCCCGTCGCCGGCGCGCGATGAAAATCACCCGTGTAGCCACCCTCGCACAGGTGATGCGACGGCTCAAAAATTCGCAGAAAAAGAATCGCGAAAAGTTAAACTCATTCAATTTCTCGCGATTTTTTTCTTGCGACTTTTTACCTGTTGCGTTGCCAGTTCAAGGGTGGCTACACTTGCGATTTTCATCGCGCGCTGCTGACGCGACAAAATTGAAAAATCGCATCACCGGCGCGAGCGAAAAATCGCTCGTGTAGCCGCGGCTTAATCTTTTGATATTGGACGTCAGTGTTATGGCCAATCGACACCTGTCAAAACAAGGTCTCCGCTGACCAGTAGTACGTGATCACATCGCGGGCTCAAGTTAAGACCTCATCGAGGTCAGCTGTTTTCTTGAAGTTGACCGCTGACCAGGTACTGGTTTTCGATTGGATCGCAGGCTCAAGCCAGATTTAGGACACCCAAACCAAAACGAGGCTTAATTTTTCGCGTGCTTTCTGTGGCTCGAGATTTCACATTCAGTTGGTTTCTTTATTTTGAGCACAACAACTTCATCTTCGAAGGTCTGTCTTTTAATTCGCGTAAAAAGCATAAAAAGCAAGAACTACTTAAAAGATACTCCAGAAGGTGAATTTTCAACTGATAAAATGGAAGAGCAAAACTTTTTTCTCAGGAAATTCTTAAATTTTAGATCCCCTTGTATGGCGCCCAGATTGTGTGGTTGAAAAACAAAATGATTTAACGCTTCAAGGGCTTTTTCACTTTATGGCGGCATCTTGCAGCTAACCACGAAAGTTCACTTAATAATTCACCAGCATTAATAGGATGAACAAGTAGCTCAAACTTGGTGGAAGAAGTTCTTTCTTTGGACAGACCGTTTGCTATTTTTTGTAGATGCGTGTTTTTACTTTTAGTGAATTCGTAGAAAGCTCGACAACACAGGTAACTTAAATAAATTGAAGTTTTTGAGGTTTAATCGTTGTTACTTTTGCTCAGGATTGAAACTTTGTTGACTGGATATAAATAACAATCTACTCGTTTTGGACACTAAGAAGTAGCTAGTCAAATATTGTTTGTTTGCTGTTTTGCTAGCAAGCAAACGAGTGTTTTCCTCCGCTTGGCTAACTGTACATGTTTTTCGACATCAGTATTTCTATAGTGTTAAGAACTGAAAGAAACGGTAGTCCTTATGTTTTTAACATGTAATCGCAATGAGTCCTCGTATGTCTTATGTTTTTGCGCGACAAGGGCAATTTCAGCAAATTTCTGAAAATGCAACTGATAGTAGTCCTTAATTTTACTCGGCCCTATGCAATTACCGATCCAAACTATCAGGATTGTTTTCCTTTTCTATGACATTTAAGCTTATGTCTAAGCTTAACGTACTACGAAATACCTTTGTTAAGTCCCGGCTAAAAGATCAAACATTTTCATCCAACATCATCATGTCACACATTACGTTTGGTGGCTAAACGCATAACGATGTTTGACCAAACAGCAGACCAAGCGAGTCCAAAAAATGATTTTTGCGTATTACCACTGAAATTTTGGACGTTATGTGGTTCAGTTTATTTGGTTGCTTTTCACCGTTTGTGTACGATTTGTTTGTTGGGGGTGGTTAAACAATCAAACATTTGTTCGTAATGCGAAATTTTGGATGAACACGTTTGATCTACATCAAACATGGAAAGCCATTGAAGGGGGGACTAACTTAACTACGAAATTAGCTAACATTGTTGCTATGGAAGTTCCCAACCCTCATATCTTGGAAACCCTAACTTGCACAGGCAAGCTGTCTGGCTATGGTTTTACAATCAAAAAGTTCTACAAGACTTTCGAGTCACAACCGTATTTGGTAAGTCACGTGACCAGAACAGACTCGAGTGGCGTACACTTCTGGATATCGAAAATGGTGCCAATGGTTAACGATCGCCAAGGTGCAAAACTCTACGTATCGATTTTTTTTAAATTCGCGTTTTTGTGAGATTTATGACGTCATAAGCCCGCAAATTCATACCATTTCGTCATTATCATTGCAGTTATGTGCGTTAACAACAATTACTTACGTAGGCTTGTAAAGAAGGCTGGAATATCTCCGATTGGCAAAAAAAATCGGAACTTCATATAATTTTCTCCAAGTTTTAGGTATTTTTCGCTCTAAAGTGCGGTTGGGGCCTGGGGCAAGTTGCGCATGCGCAATAACAATTTGTAAATTTTACATGTTGACCTCTTCGTACGTTTCACCAATAGAGTTGCAAAAACACCGAAAAACCGTGTTTTATAAATGCAATCCGTAAAAGTCCCTTAGCAACAACGCTCAGTCTGTTCTCTGGTCCGAAACTCTGGAATTCAATTCCTAACATGTTGAGAAATATAACGAATTTTAAGTCTTTTAAGAGATCCATTAGACAAGTTGACTTAGTGCAATTTTAATAATTACGACGCTTTTTTAATATAATTTTAATTATAGTATGTTCCATATTTAGCTTTTTAACTCTGAATTATATTGTGTTTGTGGAATACCTGTAAATTAGCTGGCGTGCTTTCACAGACCCCTACTTCGGTCCCGTCTGTGAAAGCACGCCATTACTGTAGCTAAGTGTATTTTCACAATAAACTTTATTGTATTGTATTGTATTGCATTGCATTGCATTGCATTGCATTGCATTGCATTGTATTGTATTGTATTGTATTGTATTGTATTGTATTGTAGTTAAGTTAGTCCCCCCTTACTGCACTGTGGTGAGAGGTGGCTAAACCCTCAAACGTGCTCTTCCAACGATGATGGATGAAAATAGTTGATCATTCTTAGATTGCTAAATTTGTTCTCGAACAAACACACGCGTCGACTGTATTGTTTTCTTGTAATGTTTTGAGGTTTTTGAACCGCAGTCAATTCTTGTTGACTGTTCTCATCATAAAATATTGGTGCAAGGAAAGCCATGTGGTGCTGCTCAATACCAGTAAAAAATAATATCGTGGAGCTCCGCTTTTAGGCTTGGCTAAATCTATATATTAATCACCATTACGCGGTTCCAGGCCACTTTCCTTCTGTCATATTACCAGTTCACCTACATTAGTAAGTCGCTTTCAGTCGCGTCTGACAAAAGTTTAAGTTCACACAAAAGAAGAAACTGTCCTCTGTCTGACTTATCGCCCGTACACCCCAAGTTTGCCAGTTCGTCTGCAGTTTGAATCACATTAGATACAACGGAAGGACGATGAATAAGCGGGCCTTACAAAGATCTTTATATGAGTGCGCGGACTTATGTTCTTACCTTTGACTTCAACTGTTCAAAGAGGAACTTCTCAAGCGTTCCATTTCGATTGTGCTCAGCAAGGAAATCCGTCCAAACAAGAATTACTTTGAAACTTACAGTCGCGTAATCTGTTAATAAAGATTACACGCAAATAAGTTTAATTTTAAGTTTAATGATGCTTTTTACCACTGTACAATATCCTACTAATAAAATTGGCCATGTTCTAAACGAATGAGGGCCTGGGAATGAGTTTTAAAATTTATTGATTGGAAAAAAATGTTGACACGGCATGAAGAGCATGTCAAAAATGGTCATCTTGCCAACTTTGACGCTGTTCAGTTGAATTGGAGCTGAAACGAAACTATTGAAAATTGTGAAAATTAGAGACTTTGCATGGTTTGGAGGGACACACTTTCCAAAATAGAGACATTTGTATGGTATTTTTTAAAGATCTAAATGCATGTCAACTGGCGACTTTTCGACCAAACATAGTCAAACTTGCTGAAAGTACTTATTTTGAGATACCCATTCATATAAGAATTGATTTAGTTCAATTCCACTGATTTTCAATGAAGTTTGGATTCGTTCCCAGGCTCTTACTCGTTTAGAACATGGCCAGTATCCTACTAATAAAAATCACAATAATCATCATCTTAATTGCTATATAAAAGTACACTAGGTAAAGGAAAGCAATAGGGGGAAACTGAATTCCCATATAAAAACTGGTCTCCAAAACTAAAAGATAATGAAATTAAAAATAGAATATCAAATATATAACTATACATTGAGTAAGAAAGAAGAAACTGGAGAAATACCGTTAATTCTCGAATAAGTGGGGGTCGCTTTTTCATGATAGTGGCCAGGTTGTAGTTTATCATTGCCGAATAGCATTTAAGTGTAAGGAACAATAAATGAGTCAGTGTCAGGTCAAGACAACGTTCAATAGCGTACTGCACCTTTTGCTGGTCATGACCAGAAAATATACTTTCAGTAACGCAGGTATCAGGTACATTAACGTCAAAATAAATTCATCTCGACGAATCGTCATTCATTTTCGTTGCTTATAAATTCATTAACCATTATTGCATATTCATAAACATACATTAACACGTATAGGCAGCCATTTACACTATGGCCGGGGTATTCTAAGTGCTAATATACAAACATTAACGCCGTTTTTAGTCCAGTAAGCGGAGGATAAAATTTCAATAACGCAAAATTTAAATAATAATAATAACAACAACAACAACAACAATAATCATAATAACAATAATTGACTTTGTTTAACGAGGGCGACACTTA
>JAEMWC010000766.1:345000-380000 GCA_016490735.1 Pachyseris speciosa | reverse complement strand
TAACCTAATTGGGGACACAAAAGAAAAATTCCTTTCTACAAATACATTAAAATAATATTCAAACAGGGAACGGCTGCACCACCGGCAACAACAAAAATCATGATAAAGTACATTACAATTACACTGTGACAAAATCTAGTTTTGATATCGTAATTTAACTTATTAATTGTTGGCTACTAATATATTGATTGTTCGTCACGGCTCACTTCTTTTAAGAAACAATCGCTCGGGGAATCAACGTTCTTTGAATTCTCCAACACTAAATGCTGTCGACAGAATTCATCTCCGCTTGACCACTGTCTTTTCTACAAAAGAACGCTGAACTGAAAGAAAAGAATTGTTTCCTACATATTCATGGTTGTTACCGCTGAGGCGATCGTAATATTCCTTTACTTTGCAGAAACCTTTTTAAAATTTAGTTCGGCGTCATTCCCAATAGAAACATCATGCTCATCGACATTCCCGGTAAACTGAATTAAGACACCGTAATCAACGGACACTATTTTATAAACGCAAACAGCATAGTGTAAGTGCGATCTTTGCGTACCAATATAAACAGTGATGCCGCGTTTTTTTCTATGCCACATATGTAAACCGAACCATGGAGTACGGCTTGGTTACTGACACGCTCATAAAGCTCGAGTTCACTTCACTAAGGCCGATGGAAAGAGTGTGCAAAACTCTTGACCTTTAAGGTAAAGAAACTTACCACTAAACAACGACTTCTGCGCTGGTTTCTGTGTGATGCTGTTTTCATTCCTTCAGTCTTTCCTTCAGTGGAGGCGTTTTGGCTTCCTGCATTGTTTGTCAGCGTAAGACTGGAACTAGATTGAGCACATCATCCCGTCGACCCGTCACAACCGCGTCACGCAGTGCGCAGACCGGGTTTTTTTCGGCAAAATCCGGCCAAATCACCTTGAGGACAAGCTTCCTTATTAGCTTTTCCTCCTTCAGCACACTACCTACGTGCCTGGTGTGCGCGCACGACTTCCCTTTTTGCTTCCTTTTTTTTGCGCGCTTAGTACAACTGCGATGGTTGAGGGATGCAAGCGTTAAAAACAAGATAAGGTTACGAACATGTCATCGGCTTCCCCGTGGGGTCGACCCCCAGGGTAACCAGGGGGATTGTAAAATCAGTCAAACAAACTTGAAGAATTTCCTCGGGAGTCGGGGAATCTCTCAAGACAAAGTCCCCTGGGTGAGGTGTCTCTCAGCAGAAAATCCTCTTGACATCCTTTTCAAACTTGTGAATTCCCCCACCCCCTAATCTTTGATCGTAAATCAATGTCAAGTTTTTCCCCTACCCTCGGGCAACGAATCCCATCCATCTCCTTGTATTCCCCCACATATCTCCCTGGTAGGCCCGGGGGTCGACCCCACGGGGAAGCCGATGACATGTGCATAATATTGCAGATCATTCCCAATGCAAATAAAGCTAACTTTCAACGTTCATTCGTAAATGGGTGACACAAACTCAACTCGCACGTATTTTGCCATTGTGGGGGGATATGTGAACAGTTTGGGCTTGTTTGGGCTTGTTCCGGCTCTCTTCTGATCTTAGTTGTTGACAGCGGACTACCGTCAAAGAAATGGGAACAATATGGCGGACGCGACTGGTGTTGGTAGTATTCTGTACTCTTGCTGTCGTAACAACCATTGTGAACAAGGTAATTCATTTTCCCTTTCCTGAGAATTCTATAATTTTACTTTGTCTATTTCGTTTTGTCCACGTATTGAGCAAAACAAAATAATTTCATTCGTGGCTTATTGTCTTTTAAAGTTAAGCTTAATTTTTGTTAAAGCTTATTTATTTATTTATTTTTTTTATTCCCAGTATGTCCTCTCCAATCTGAAATTTACCTATCCCACGGTTTTTCAAAGGTATCTTACTTGAGTATTTCTCTTGTTGTTCTCTTATTTTATCTGTTCTTATGTTATTTTTCTTATTCGTTTATTAGTAGATCATGGCGTTCTTTTACCTGTGAATCGTTTTTGCCAAATTTAATAAGCTTAACTATGGAACGTGTAGCAACTATTTGAAAGGTATTTCCCGAATGGAATCAGAAGCTTAATAATTTAACTTGCTATAGTCCCAAACACATAATTATTTGACAGTCCTCACCTCCAATGTCTGAATATCACATCTTAACTGACAGATGACGATAGTAATGTCATACATGTAAAACCAGAGACCATAAACCAGTTTATGGCAATACACGTGCAAGTTACTGCACTCTGGTAATAACTATTTTTCAGCCTGAGCTTATCAAACATCAGTTACTGTCTCAGCACTACACTTACCCAGCACCCAGATGATCATGTTTATTAGATTATAATGATCATTATTGTCGTTGGTTTTTTTTTATAGTTGGCAAACTGGAATGGTTGCATTAGTTTTAATCTCAATGAGTGCTTTAGGATACATAGATCTCAACATTGTACCAGTTAACAGGCAAGTTCCACCTACTTACAGACTCATGCATAGGGTTGACATTTATTTAGAGTAACTTTTTGTTGCCTTTTGAAAAAATGACCCAGGTTGAAATAAATCTACATGTAACCTGAAAATAAGTTTTACCTTTAATATACATACTACATATCTTGCTAGCTAAGTATTGGAGTTATGAGTTCAGTTACTACACAGTCATGTAAATTCCCATAAATGCAATTTGAGCAAGCACAGATGAACTAGGTGACCGATTCCGAGAACTAGTGATCTACCTGATGTTAAGGAAGACCACAAAGATGTATCGATCCAAACCAGTCACCCAGCATTTTCATCTTCTTAGCCATTCCAAACAACACATGTTGATCTCCTGCTCTTCCAAGGGGTGGTCTGGTGTCGCATTTATGACTCTGTCTATCGCCCGTTTTGTTAAGGAGGAATGTCACTGTTGCAAAGAAAACAGAGAAATTAAAAGAGAATTGTCCCTGTCACAAATTCCCGTGATTTTTCTGCCAATTTCTTTTGGTTGTCAGTGCTTTGGGAGAAACTGTCTCCTGTTTTTGGAGCCTTGTTATTTGTCGCTTCCCAAAGATACAGAAAGAGGAACTTGTACTTGACAATGTTGCCCCAAATAAAGGTAACAGGTAATAAAAGGCCACCTATTTTGAAGGTGAAAATTGATCTTACATGACTTATTCATGCATAAAATGTAATGAACATGTCACACTTCTATTAAACTGGGTGTTGGTTTTCAGTGGGTAATGTTTCCTGACAAAGGAATCAAAACCATACACACTGTATATGCAAGAGAACTCATGCTGCACATCACAGCTCCAGCATAAGTAAATTTGAAGCTCACTGTCTGCAGTTCTTTTGTGTTGTGGTTGTTTGATTGTAAATTTTTTAAGCCACAATTACATATATATGTAGAAAGAAAAGCTTTTGGATACTTTCATTATCAGCCATTTGGAAGCAGCTAATTCATTAAGGTGCTGAAATTGCACTTTTCTCTCTTTTTGCACTCCCCTTCCATCTTCTTCTACACCTTATACAACTCCTCTCTTGCCTCATGAAAACATATCAGAATGTCTAGAGTGCAAGGTCAGGTAGAACTATTCTGTCACTGAAACAATCCACCACTTCCACATACTAGTTGGTGTTGAACAAGTAAGAAAAACAGTAAAATAAAGTAAAATACAGTAAAGTAGTACAGTAGTACAATAAATAGAGATTACTTCATGGTTGGTGAGTGCGTACGATTTTTATTCACGAGTTGTGAAGAATCGAAAACGAACGAGTGAGCGCAGCGAACGAGTGAGTTTGCGATTCTTCACAACGAGTGAATAAAAATCGTACAAGCGAACCAACCATGAGGTAATTTGTTTATTATATATGTACTGAGATATTACAAAATAACGTTAACAACTATCAATTGCGCGGTGAAATCAACACAAAGACCACAACGAGTTGCGAATGATTTTATTCGAGCAAACTGAACGTACAAAACTTCCTACAACATTAAAGTTATTCAATGACTCTGAAGAAAGTGGAACAAAGTCTACTTTTAAACGATTCTTTAACTTTAAATAACAATGAAAATTTTCAGCTTTAAATATCGCCGTTCAAAACCGTAACTAAGATATAAAATTTGAAAAAGTTGACTGTTTTGTAAATCTAATTATAGTAATGCATGCATTCTAATCAGAGTCAGAGTCCAGTACTTTTAGCCTTTTGTACCTCTTTGGAGAAGACTTTACCTCAACTTCTTGGATTGCCAACTTCGGGGATTGATTGAGGCTGTTAATAGAAATGCTGAATTGACCTCCATGAATAACAGCGCCCGTGAAAAGCGACATCGCTTGTTGGTGATGATCTGCCGCCGAGCGACCCGCCGAGCTAGCTGAAGGATCAGTGGAGCATTCTCCAACTTGAGATGAATTAGTTTTCTCTAAGCTATGCACATTCCCGGACATCAGTTCACTTAAAGTACGAGACATTTTTACTTGCTGTTTTTTAGAAACTACAGAATAATTTGTCACGCTTTGAAGATTTTTATGTCCCGACAGTTGAATAATATCTGTCGCTGGGATGTCGTTGTTTGTTAAAGTTTGGATCATTGTTTTGCGACCGCTATGGTTCTTTACATTGGGCCCCAGCCCGGCTTTTTCAGCCATTTTTTTCATTAACGAATTCAGCTTGTTCACGCCAACGGCTGACTTTTTAAACCATGATTTAGAAGAATCTTGTTTTTTACAGTTATTTACTGCTAGATAAAATGGCGCGTTGTTGTCGTTCATTTCCGACGGTCTTTTCTCCGCGTAGAATTTGTAAACAGTGACGGGATCTCTTTCACTTCCCTGAACCGAAAACATTTTCGGTTTTATTTGCCTGACATCTCTGGGATTTTCTCCGGTTCGAGTCTTAGTTTGTCTCTCAGTATACTCTAAAAATTCCTCGCCATTTGTAGTTTGGCGTAGTTGCACATCACCCCAACACATGTCTCTGTGTTCCTTACAACCACGGAGACCGAAATAGACTGTGTTGTTGAACCAAACTGTATTCAGTAGAGCCTCAGGAGTTGACTTTCCTAACAATCCTTTGTCATACAGCAGTTTTATGTCGTCTTCTGTGAGGGGAACTGAAGCGTTTGGTTTATCGCCTTTGCCTTTCTTCTTGAGATCTCTTTGTTTTGATTTTAATGCCGTTCGTGCTTTTTCAAACTCGACGTCTCTCATAATGCTGTAGCCGTAATTCTTCTTCTTTAAATACCGTTCAAAACTGGCCATCATAGCACGCAAGGAAGTGGGTTCGTAATCTTCGTTGTTTTCTTTCTTTCTTACTGTTATGATAAATTCGCTGATGAATGAACTCAGTTCGTGTGGGGGAATTTCTTCTACAGGCCTTGACTCATCTTTTAGCCTCAAAAACTCCTTAAGCAAAGCAACATTCTGTTCAGTTTTCTTCCTGGTGTTTTCGTTTTCTTGTCCTTCAATAAATTCCTCTACTGAAGTTATATCTGCAAACCTTGAATTGCTCGAAGAAGACGCCATGGTTTTCCTTTTGCCTAGTGACGCCGTCAGTGAAAGGCGGGAAAATCGATACGATTTTTGTCACTAGTGAAAACTTTCGTCTGCGGGTTGTGATTGGTCATACGGTATTTTTCACTAGTGAGAAAAATCGTACAACCAATCAGATTGCGTGTACTCTGCAAAGCATCATTTTCATTTGACATATTCATTTTGCAGTAAATCTCAGTACATATATAATAAAATATTGCCTTTTGAGACAACTGTCATGGCTTTCCACTGGCATACATGTACCATATATGGGAAGCTCTTGAGGAGGAAAATTTTCATTCAGTCAATGGCTATTTTGAAGCGTGCTTTTTGTGGAGTGCTCAACTATTCAGGAGCTGTAATTATTCTTGTGGAAAAAGTTTCCAGACTTCAGAGGTGATTCATCATTTCATTGCTTAACAGTTCAGTTTCATATAGCCAAATATTATGACCACACTCATCAGGCAATTGCAATGAATGACCATTAAATACTATGTGTGCATGATCATTTTGTGTGTAAAATGCAAGATATAGTCAAGTTGATTATTGTCAATAAGTAATTGTAATATGAATATTTCAGCCAGTGTACCCTCAAATGTGGAGGTGCACATGTTATATTATGAAGGGCTGATTTGTCCTCAAAATGCAGGCCTGTTGTGTAATATGGAAACTGCATCTTATGTAGTCTCTCATTTATTTATTTATTTATTTATTTATTTATTTATTTATTTATTTATTTATTTATTTATTTATTTATTTATTTATTTATTTACATGATTTTTTCCTCTGTAGAAGTGTCCTTATTTCCTGGCTTCCAGCCTCAGTGCTTTTTAGTGGAATAATTTATTCAGGGTCTGTTGCCCTTTCAAGATTGGTGAGTCATTTAACCCATGTGCTGGTACAGAAAATCATAGTTTAAAGTTACACTTTATCCTACTTAGGCCAACAGGGTTATTTAAGTTAAATGACCACTATTGCCACCATCATCATTGTATCTCCATCAGAGAAATTGTAATTTGCAACCAAACATTTACTTCAATTTCATTGTCTAAGCAATATTAGTGTAATGTAGCAGTAAAGTACAAGCCACATAAATCAAGTAAGCAAAGGGCAATGTGAGCTAGTTGCTATGGAAGCTCCAGCAAGGAGAGTGCAAGAGTAAAAACTACAAAGAAAATAAAATTATTGTTGTGGGCATCAAATCATGTATATTCTTTGCAGGAACATTTTCAAAAGGACCCAACTTTTTTATTGGAAAACGAAAAGATTGTCGTATTACTTGAATTAAAATTTTCCAGTGTTTTTTTCTGGGAAAGTATCAAAATTTACCTAAAGAATATATTATTATTACACTTAACACTGTGATGAATTTATACCACGTATACCGGTACTTGCATCTGCATGCAAACAAGTAAGGCAGTATTGATTGTAACGACCAGTTTTTTGTCTATTTTTTTTTTCAAGAGGGAATCAATTTTGTATGCCTTACCTGTATGTGATAGTTTTAATGCTATCACGTTAGTTATAATCTGCATAATAATTATTATTATCATCCCTTTACACAGCCAGTGCCAGTATTCTGTGCAATCCATTACATCTCCACATTAATTCAGACACTGCTTGAATCATTCTTCCAAAAGAAGGTGAGACTTCTCCAGTGCTTATGATGATCTTTACCGTGTTTAGGCTTATGAACAATAACTTTTGCATGTTTTAAATAACTGATAACCTTATTAGAATTAATTTTTTGTTAGTCAATGCTAATGGCCCAAATGTTTTTCTTTGTGAGAACTGCAGTAAGGTTTACTTTAATGTTCAGGTAATGTATGAGCTACATTTTGGTAAATTGGTTGCTAATCATGTTTTGTTGCACTACTGTAATTACATGTAGCTGTAGCACTGGTAAGCTACTCAAGTTATATTTAGTCTATTGAATAATATAGATATATTTTATTGCCTTCAACACAGTGTATGTGATTTGTAGCTGTTTAAGAGAATTATCATAAAATTTTGTTACACATCTATGTTTCAGGCCTTTTCTTTGTTTGTATATGTTGCTGCTGTGAACTAGATGCAAGTAAAGTATAGTACCAGTATAATTTATACATTTTCAGTTTTGGCTTGTTTGTTTTTCTCAGGATCCTTCAGTAAGTTCACAGTTCAGGTGAGTTTTAATAACAAGCAAGGGCTCCAGTTACAGTGTAGTTTGGTTTACTCTGCGAGCAGAGTCTCCTTCGAAGATTGTTAATACATAAGAACCCAGGTGACAATGTAATACTCGTACTGTATTGTGCTTACTGTATTTGTAATTAAGTGCTCTTAATTACTGGCCACTCCAAAACAGATGATCATGACCATTGCCTAAAACAATCCAAACCCTTCCTAAACTACTAACACGTGATGATATTTTATGCAATCTGTGCAGTGTTGCTGTTGATAGACTATCAGCTGATACTTGCCCCACCGAAATTTGATATTCTTAAAACAAATATTGTGCACCTAACAGTTAGGCCTCAGGAGCTTATATACAAGGAAGAGCAATCATATTCAAGGGTTCAACTATCAGACTGATAGTTAAGAGATTGTTTTTGTTGTTCGCTGCTAAATTTCTTCTGAACAAGTCTCTGGAAAGTATTGTTTAGAATGTACAGCCGACCAATTTGACCTTTAAGGCAAATTAAGGTTGAAATTTAAAAAAAGACAAGGTAATGTTATGTAAGCAGCATGTTTGTTAATGAATTAGACAAGTAAATGGGGGTTTTTAGAGGATAACCTGCTTGATAAACCTGCCTAGATTACTGCAACTCAGTTCTACATGAAACTCAGTTCTATATCAAACGAATAAACTACAGCACGTACAAAATGCAGCCGCGAGACTTCTTACAAACACAACACGCTACTCACACATCACTCCAGTCATGGTAGACCTCCACTGGCTGCCTGTGAAATTCAGAATAATTTTGAAAGTTATTTTATTTACTTTTAAGGCTGTGCATGGTATTGCACCTTCATATATTACTAGTCTTTTATCTCTTAAACAATCTAGGTATAATGTTAGGTCTGTTGGCAACAACACTTTAGCAAGGTCCGAAATCAAATCAGCCAAGACGACTGGAGACAGAGCATTTGCAGTTGCTGCTCCAACCTTATGGAATGCACTACCACCCAGTCTTAGGGCTATTGATAACATTACTTCGTTCAAGAAATAATTAAACACACATCTTTTTAGGAAAGCATACTTTTAGATATTTTAGATTCATTTATTTTATTTATTTATTTTTCTTTTATTTATACTAGTTTTATATTAATTGTAAATAATGGTATCATTAGTTAGTCTTCATTTTACCAATTTGTAAAGTGCGTTAGATCATATATTAATGAATTTTACGCTATAGAAATAATAAAATTATTATTATTATTATTGATGAATATCCATCTGGGTAAGCCCATTAAATCAATTTCTTCTTTCACAAGTTAAAAATTGTTGGAATGTTGCTATGATATTACTTTCCTATAACATTTAAACTTTTCTCAATTTTCCAACCAATTCTCTTTTGGAGTTTAATTTAAGTTTGGGGAAATACTTTCTATTCATTTTGTCCTCTTTTACCCACATGTCAACCAAATTGGTTGTAACAGGGATGTAAACTCATAATTAACACACCTGCTAGTAGCCAATCACAGTGCAGGTAGTCAGGTGGCCAAGTGTGAGTACATGTATGAGGCCCTGTTAGGGTAAATTCCGACAGGCAACACGGCTCTGAAACGGCAACATGATGGAAATGAAATGACGACTAACGGCAAGAACACTCCCGTGAAATGGTAACAGCGACAAAAATAAAAGCAAAAGAGACAGCAACATTGGCGATTTTAAATAAAACAGTGAATTGATGACATTCGGGCAGAGGAGAATGTCAAGATTGAGTTTGTGTTTTCTGTCAGTCTTTTGTGTGGAAACGCACTGAGGTACGACCCCTGAATTATGACAGTGCATTTTTTGTTGGAGAAACGACTTCAGAAACGTTATGAACTTTCCGAAATAGCGACATCGACATCAATGTCACTGCTTGAAATTCCGACAGCGACATGCGGCCCTTCCAGAATTGCGACATGTAAAAGTTCAGACGGGGTACGTAAAGACCCCTTCCCCCCCCCCCCCTAACAAGACCTCATGTATGCTTTTCAATTTCTTTACAGTCTAATACTGACTGCAATTGCAGTGGTGATGGTAGCAGGAACCGATTCTCAGGTAAGCAGTGGTCATTTATTACAAGAAGCATTCCCATGTCAGTGGCTCAGTTCAGTCCTCTTCTGCTCTTTTCTTTTCCTCTGGCTTCCTTTGCCCCTGGGGGGGGGGGGGGGGGCAGGGGGGCTTTGCCAGGCTTTTTTTGTACCTGAGACAGAACCAAAGTAGAAAGAAATCTTTAAATAGCTGCAAGTACTCAATGAATTTAATAACACTTGATTATTATTAATACTTAATTATCTCATCTGAATCAGTAACGATTAATCACTAATATTTGCTCAATAGCAAGATGTAAATGTTAGTATGTTTTTTGTAGTTTGATCAAATGGGATATAAATGGATGATGGCCCATTGTGGATTGACAGGTAAGTGTATGTGGATGCTGAGAAGCTCTTATCATCCCTTCAGGACTGGTCCAGTGAACAGCTAGAAAAAATGACTGAAGGCCAATCTTGCCAACGTTATAAAATACAAAATAAGTCTGATACTCTTAGTTCTACCCAATAGCTTTAATTAACTTAATTTTATAGTCAGTCACATTCAGTAACATTCTGCCATAGGTGAAACTTTCACTGGAAAAGATATTAAACACCACCGCTTAAATAGGCTTGATACAGTTTTTGTCGCCTTGAGGTGTACTTGTCGAAATCAATGTTTCTTTTAGAAGACAAGCTTCGATTTCCTTGACACTACAACATCTTTTCGATGTATGATCAAAGTTTATTTTCTCATTGGTTTCCAAGAAACAGCTGTTACCATAGTGACAGTAACGTGTGGTCGCTCATTTTGAAAAAGGTCAATTATCTTGAAATCCAGTCAGACACTTCATAACAAAACTTCAAGAGTGTAAACTACTCAGTTGTACAACTTGAAGCCCAAATTAGAAAAAAAAAACATCACTAGAGCGTTTTCAATTCATTTGCAAATAAAGTTTTGAAGGTAGGTTTTGTTAATCCCTGAATTTTTCTTCAAGCTCTACAAGGAAAAATTAAACTTTTACCTTTTTAATTTCCAAGGAATTATCATGGCATCAAAAACATTTTCAATTCACATTGAGCCTCCTAGGTTGCTGTTATTGTAAAATATTTAAAGCACGGCCAAGCCACAAAGCTCCTAATATATAAGCCCCCCACCCTGCCCTCCTCGCCATCTCTTGTAAGCCACCCCCACTCCTCACCCATCACAAAAAAAGAAAAACACACTGCATGTGAACTTAAGTGCAACTAACCCCAAAATATTTTTTTCGCTTAAATAAATCTTTGCACCTGTACGAAACGTATTGCGCCGTTTTGAGCCTTTTTAAACCAAATATTGACTTTTTATAGGCTGCAAAAGTTACGAAATTTAGCCATCATCTGTCCCACGACCGAGCTAGTAAGGGGCATGGGTCTATTCCTTACATGACGTCACAAACCGATTTCCATCGCATTAAGTCTTTGCAAACATGCATGCAAAGCAGTTTGTGACGTCATGTAAGGAATAGACCCATGCCCCTTACTAGCTCGGTCGTGGGACAGATGATTCGTAACTTTTACAGCCTATAAAAAGACAAGATCTGGTTAAAAAAGGCGCAAAAAGGCGCGGTGTGTTTCGAACAGGTGTAAAGATTTATTTAAGCGAAAAAAATATTTTGGGGTTAGTTGCACTTTAAGTACGGTACTATGATTTATTCACGTCTTGGAACTTCAGTTTGTAACGTGATTTTGTTATTGATATAAACCAGGTATAAACCACTATATAGTGAAAAACGATGTAATTGAAGTTTAATCCGGCTTGAGAAGCTTGAATTAAGTTCATATCATATTATATCCTGATAGTGTGCATCGTGCTTCATTTTGCTAAATCATTAAGCCCCCCCCCCCACCGCGCCTCTATTAAGCCACCCCTCGAAAGTACCTTAAATAAATAAGCCTACCGGGTGGCTTAATAAAGGATTTACGGTACGTACAACATTTGATCTGTCGAGAAGGCTACTCAGAAGGGCACTCGCTTCATAAGGAAGGTTTCCGATCATGTATGAAATATTGCCCAGGAAATTATTATTTTTGCCTGGTAGACTGTGTTGTAGCTGACAGCTATGTGTGTTATCATTATAGCTCTTTATGTATTCTATGGCAAGTCCAGGAAGAAAAATTCTTTGAGGTACTAATTAGCAAAATATTTTGACGTGGTACTAAGGCTGATATTTTACATTGGAATTTTGAAGTAAACCGTTCGTTACAAATAAGGTAAACAACAAAGGTCAAAGATTATTTCAAGTTTTTATAACTTTACGTCTCGTGTACATTGTACTTGTTAAAGGACCAAGAACTTAGATGCATGACTCCGTTTAAACCAGCTTTGCTGTACTGGAAATTTCCTGTTGAAGGAGGTACAAATCAGTCAATACAGCAATAAAAAGTGTGCTTAGATGGTCTTTCGTTACTGACAATGGAATTTTTATCAAACGTTGTTTTTAAGTTATAATTTGTTATTTCAAATTATGTAGCAGTTTATTTTGAAGTATAAAGTGCGCAAGTTTCTTGTACACGTCATGTACGACAATCTGCTTGTTGAACACTCATGTTTCTTAAAACATTTCATATCTCTAAACATGAAGACGTGTAACGCTGACTAATAGTACTAAGACTGGTCTTATCATATTTAAGGAGGTTATTTTATTTTTCATGACAGTGATCTTGATAAAATGTTCTACAATGCAGTAACTAGGTTGGTATTCATTGCTTGTGTCGTAGTTCGCTCAATTTGTTGCCTTCTCTCTCTTTTTTCCGTAAAACTAAACAAAAGTAAAATTACATTATTATTCAGGGTCGAGTTGTTCAAAGCATGATTAAGCTAATCGCGGGTTAGTGTGATCTTTTGCGTCCAGTTTAGTTGATGTTTAATAAAAACATGTCCGAAAGAGTGAAAGATTTTACGATTTGGCCACCTTGTTTGAGTGTGTTTGGTTGTATTTGGTCGTGTTTTTAAACCGTTTGGCCAGTGCTTGAAACATCAACATGTTTGGACACCAAACATTTCCCATTTGGCCAGGGCTTTAATCCTGGGTTAGCGTTAGTCGGCTTTCGAACAACCGGGCCCTGATAAAAATACACCTAATCTCTATTCTTAGCTATTGCCTCTATTCCTCCCCTCGGTATTTTATCTGTTATACTTGAGATGGTGGTGGATGCCATAGTTTCAGTTCACATAGTAGTGGAGCTGTTTGCAGTACTTTTTTGTTTTTAGCATAAAGAAAGCCTAAAGTCAGGAGACTCGTTTCGCGTAGTTTTTTTTTAGGTGGTATTGCTTGAGACAGTCATATCTCTAAAGGCCTGTTTTCACAGGCGATTTTTGTCGGGCAACTCGATGCAGTTTTTATCGCGCTTAAGTTGCAACTTAAAACGTGTAAACCAGGTGCGATTTTCAGTGCAATTTACTGCCGTGATATCACTGGGGTTTCCAACTTACTCGAAACGTGTTGCAATTTGCAGCGATGTTTTGTTAAAACCTTGTTTCGTGAGTTGCATCTCAAATCGCCGTGTGTCTCGGCAACAAATTCCACTTAAATTGTGCTGAAATCACACTTTATTTACACATACGAATTTGAAGTTGCAACTTGAGCGCAACAAAAATCGCCTGTGTAAACGGGCGTTGATATCTGCAGGGTAATGGCACGTCGTTTGTTTCCATTTCAGTGTATTTGCTCTTATGGTTATCAGCTTAGCAACAGGTAAACGGTTACAAGTTTTGAGCCGAATCATTTTATGCAGTTACATCTCAGTCTTTAGTTTCCTGTAATTTCTTTTAGGAAATGTACAACTTATTGTGTGCTTTATTCATGAAAATTATCTTGAGAAGTTATTTCTGTTGTCCTCCTTTCATGTTGCTTTACTCATAAATTCACGCATTTTCTTTTGTTTACCAATTCACTCACACCATCCTGACAAGTTCAAACCATTAATCTCCTCTGCCTTTAAAAACTTCGCCGTCGTCGAGTGCTTTAAACATGCAGGCATATCTCTTTGCAGGGGAACTTTACAGATTAATCGAGTTTCCGTATTTGTACTCTACACACTTTCATCTCTGGTGTGTGGCAAGGTAAAGTGTGCTTTGTTTGGTCTTCCACTCTTCAGTAGTTGGGCAAACGTTACTTTACGACCAGCTTGAATAGTTTACATTTACAGACGTACTTGAAGAAACTCCTTATCCGTGATGGCAACACTTTCAGTAGCAGTTGACGCACATTATACTTGATTTTTCTTTGACTGATGGGTAAAATCAGCATTCATCTAAGTGTAACCAATTGTATCAGTAGTCACCCGACACTACTGTTATATTCAGATATGGCCACAATCTATGAGGCCGAAACAAAGTCATAATAACATGCGTCATAGCCTGCAAATATCGGGAATATCTGTCTGAATATCTTGTGATAAGAAGATATAACATTCATCATTTAGCATTCTTTTTATTTCATTTCTATTTTTTTTAATCCTAGTGGTGGTTGCGGTGCAGCCATGGGCATCTGTCATTGTTTTTTACTGAACACAGAATTGTATTCTTCAATGAGGATTATAAATAGTCTCAATAAGGTGAGTAACTGGAATACTGAGAGCAAAGAGCTACATTTGGTAATCTGTTGTTTTGTGTTTAGATTGTGCTGATTATAGGCGATGCATAGGTTCGATCTGTCGCTTTGATATCCAGCAGGTCGTGCTGAAGCATATACTTCATTTGCCAGATCTCTACCATATGATATGGAAACACAAAAGCGGCTGCTCACGAAAATCGCACCTCACATAAACCGAACCAACTCTTATTGTTCTGTTCAAATTTTTGTCTTTTGCAAATAGTCACAACGGAAAATACAGAAGAAGGTTGGGGGAGGGGCGGGGGGAGGGTTGCGGGACTTCTTCGCGGAACTTTTTTTTCTGATTAGTTTAAAAAAACTCGCTAACGGGAGCTGTCACTGATTCCCATGATCTCCTTCCGGTGTTATGAGAGTTCTGTACCGAAAATAGCGTATTTCCGAATTCAGTTCAACCTCCTTGTATGTATTTATGTAAGACTTTATTTAAACACGGAAAATCATCAGTTGAGTATTACAAGTTAAAAACTAGACTATTTACAACTAACTGCTTTACATGATTGCAGTGTGGGAATCGGATATGTTGGATACCTTCTTCAGATTTCGCTTAAATTGATCAACAGATATGACATTTTTTAAGCTATCGGGCAAGTTATTCCATAACTCAACACCACTACATGTTATAAATACCTCGGCGTGCATCTGGACCCGACACTTACTTTTGAAACGCATTTTCAAAAATGTACAAGAAGGCAGCAGGAAGAGTGAACCTCTTACGGCGCATCCGTTCCAGCATTGATACTCTTAGTGCCCAACGAATTTATCAATCGATGATTATGCCAATATTTACGTATTGCGGTTATAATAGTCTTGGATGGTCAGAGTCCCGCAAACGCATGATCCGCTCCATTGCGGAGACCCGAAGCAACGAAATCATTTCCCCAAAATGCAGTCCGCACAACTGTGACCTTCGATTTTTAACAATTGACAACTTTTTACTTAAGAGAGCGTGCTGTTTTGTATTTGACTGCCTTAATGGAACTGCATGTTATTCATTTAAAGATTACTTTCAACGATTACATCATAACGCTTTAAATACTAGAAACAATGGGAAAACAGTAAAACTACCAAAGGTCAAACTGGATTTTGCGCGCCGTAGTTTTTATTTTTTAGGTGCTTCGATTTTTAATTCATTGCCGTTAAGTTTAAGAAACATTAATTCTAGAGTTTTATTTTGGAAAGCCTTGGATGATCATTACTTGTAATTTCTCTGATAGATTTTGATGGTTTTTTAACTTAGTGCATTTTTTGCTTTAATATCTACTTTTTTATCATTAATTTTTTAATTCTTAGTCAGCAGGATCCCGCTGATAACAGTACTTTGTACTGAAGGGTTATCCTGGGTAAATATTCCATTTATTATATTTATTTTTTAAGCTATCGGGCAAGTTATTCCATAACTTGGCCCCTCTATAGGAGAAGCTACGTTTTAAATAATTGGTTCTCGGTTTCGGCAATGCCAGTTTTCCCTCAGAGTTTCTCAGGTTGTAATTAGAGTAGCTCTGAGCGAAAAGACGTTGGAGATATTCCGGGGTAAGACCATTCATTGTTTTATACATCATTAAGGCTTTCTGTTTCTTTCGTCTTATTGATAGCCTCTCCCAGTTAAGGGTGGATAGGAGGTGGTCTGAGTTCGTATCAAATGGCAATTTTGCAATTATTCTAGCTGCACGATTCTGCAATTTTTGGAGCTTATCACTCAAGTAGCCACTGAGGGCTGTAGCCAACCGGGCTGCAGTAATCAAAGTTTGACAAAATTAGCGCGTTATAAATTTGAATGGCAGTTTCCTTCGGAATAAAGGGTCGCACCCGTTTGAGGGCACCTATAGCTGAGGATACTTTCTTGCTTATTTCTTCAACGAGTTTGCGCCAAGTAAGGTGAGCATCGATGGTAACACCCAGGGATTTGGTATGTCCAACCCTCTTTATTATTTGATCGTCAATTCTTATTTCGACGTCTTCATTTTGGACAGATAATCTCTGCCTTGATCTTTGCCTTATCATTAACTCTGTTTTGGCAACGTTTAAACTAAGCTTGTTGGCTTTAGGCCAGCAGCTTAGATTACTTAGATCAGGGGTTAAGGCTTGTTTGAGATCCGTTCACGTTTTAGCCGATAGTGTAATGTTTGTGTCATCAGCAAACATCCTTGGCGCAGCGGCCGGCAGACCCAATATACTGCCCTGTGGAACGCCGCACTTGAGATCGCGAGCAGTTGATAGTTTGCCGTTGACATTACATCACTTAGATACGACAAGAACTACCTGATAGCTGCCTGGTCAACACCCATGTTTGGCATTTTACGCAAGATAATCTCGTGATCAGTGGTGTCGAATGCCTTAGTAAGGTCGATGAAAACGACGCCATTTAGCAGCCCATTGTCGATATCAACTGACCAATCATTTGTCGCCTCAAGCAAAGCCGTAAGAGTACTATGAAAGGAGCGGAACCCTGGTTGGAAACTTGATAGTAATTTGTTATCATTTAAATAATGGTAGAGTTGGTTGTAAACAATTTGTTCAAAAACTTTAGAAACTACCGGAATAACAGAAATCGGCCTATAATTGTTGGGATCCGATTTAAGACCCTTTTTAAAAATTGAAGTTACTTTGGCCGATTTCCATTCGTTTGGATATATCCCAGTGAGAATAGAATTAGAAAAAATAGCGGTAAGCGAAGGTGCGATAATACCAGTAGCCATCTTCAAGAGCTTGCTCGGAATCTTGTCAAGTCCAGTGGCTTTTTTGTCATCAATTTTCTTTAAAAGACTTAATACAATATCAATACTAGGAGTTTGCAAAGAAAACGATTAATCAGTAGTTTCCAGATAGAATTCAGGATTTACTTCTACGGGAGGAATATCTTCTGCTAATACTTGCGCAATATTAGTAAAGTGTTCGTTATAATAATAGTTTCGGCAATGTCTTCCGGATTACTAACTACTGTATTATCAGCTTTGATTTCCAAGATATTGGACATCTTACCACAGTTACGGGAGGTTATCTCGTTAATTATGTTCCATCCTCCTTATCAAAGCAAGTCCTCCTGCAGAGGGATATTAGTTCTATTTACATGTGAATGAGTGTACACGTAGTCTCGCTTTGATAAAGAGGCTCAAAGCAGCATTGCTATCGTTCCTGTTTTCCAGATTGCCGTATCTTATCTGTCGCTGTTTATCTTTGATATTTCTCCAAGCGCTGATATGGCGGCAAGGTATGTGAAATGAATTTACAGTCGACTCCCAATAACTCGAACCTTCAGGGGAAATAGAAAAAGGTTCGAGTTATCGGGAGTTCGAGTTACTGGGAGTTGAGAGCAAATGACTAGTCTCCTACGCAGCCGTTCTTTGTCTCGTCACGCAACGCTCCTCGCCACTAGGAGCGTTGCGTGACGAGACAAAGAACGGCTGCGTAGGAGACTAGCAAATGACCGGAAATAAGGAAAAACGATGATCCTGTGCACTTCTATTCATACAATGTACATTTCAATTTAATTTAATTTAATTTAATTACTGTATGTATGTAACGAAAGGAGTCAACTGTACTAAGCTGACGGCGTCCTAGCGCCACGGTAAAAACCGTAGCCGCAGTTGGCCCCCTATATCAGCTTTACTAGAAAGTTAATTCTCGCTAGAGTATCCGTCCCCCTCCCCATAATGAATAAAATCGATATTGTGAAAATTCCGTGACTGTAATGTCGTAAGTTTTTATTGTCTTTGCTTTCCAGCTTAATCGTGGCTCTTTGCAGCGGGGTGTTCTATTCTTACACTGTCACACCTCACAGGGAACCTGAAAAATGGATTTCAATTCCTGTTCGGGACACTTAGCTGTCGACTCAACCTTACAGTTTAATAGAAAAGTGGAAGAAGGTGGCCAATTGGTTTTCCTGTACACTTGCGTACATTATCAAAGACTATTAATGTATTACATATACTTTGTTAAGTACAAGACAATTGTCTGGGGAGAAAGCCAAGAAGCCGAGAAGAAGGCCCTCTCAGATCCCTGATAAGACTCCACGAGGAAGGACTCGAAACAGTAAAGACTCTAACTTCTCTACTTCTGTGGGACTACTCTATATCCGCGTTGTAATGGAGTATGTGGTTGTACATGCTGTAGCTGTACCGTGGTATTGGAGTATGTGGTGGTACATGCTGTAGCTGTCACGAAGTACTCTCAGAACATTTTCTACATGCCATGCAATGTGGGATCCATCCTCCAGGCTAAACCCCCGGGGCTAAACCATCGCTGCCACGTCTACAACATAAGATACTTAGTTTGACCCTCTCAGCCAGAACCTTATGGAAGACTTGTTGCAAATCGTAGGAAACGATGCAATCCGTAAACATCTCGACGAGACGCGAGACGCTGGGATAGAACAACCATTTGTAACGAAGAACCATTACATTTCAAGTGCAAGAAGCCATTCCAAAAAAGACAGCCGAAACAGATTGAAGAAAATAGGGTCTTTTCTTGGTGCGGCAAACAGGCCGTTTGACGTTTGGCTCACAAGGTCCGCGAAGTTTTGTGGAAAAGGTTGTGAGGCCAAAGACTAGATTAGACTTTCTGTTTTAAATCAGGGGCACCCAACGAGCCAAATCCACCAAAAGCTGTAGAAAGGCATTTTTAAGTTTCTTATGGCGTTTGAAGTCTGTTTAAAGCGATGTTTGCACAAGCTAGAAGAAGTTCATCTGTTCGGATTCCCTAGCTGAAATTTTAATTGCCCGAAAATGTTAGGGAACAAAATCTTCCTTTGAGAAAATGCAAGCTGAAATGAACTTTCCACGAACTTTCTAGGGAACTATTTTCTTTCCGAAGATGCTAGCTGACGTTTTTGACTGCTAAAAACAGCAATTATGACCTTTCCGAAAACGTCAGGGTCTATGATTTCTTAAATTCGGATCTTTTAGGCCACATTTTAGTTACGAAAATCCGAGTGCACTCTTTAATCGACGCCGAAAGCGCAAGGCGAATTACCCTCCACCGAACAGATATCTACCGAAACTTGTCGTTGGGTGCCCCTGTTAAATTGGATAAGGGTCCAAACCACTTTTCGCAGCTGACAGAGTTTCTATTCTTGGTTTTCACATGACGTCATAAAAAACTAAAATTCAAATTAAACAGACTTTTGTATTTTTAGCTTCATCACGGAAAAGACATTTTAGAAATGTATCTGCTTGCATGTTTTCAGCTCGATAGCATACTTTGTTTTAAAAATAGAGCAGTTTGAATTTAGGTTTTTTCACAGCGCGTCATATAAACATGTCTGCTCACAGGCATGTCATACACGGAAACATTGATTCAGCTTGTGCTTTTGAGGTTTGAAAAGCCAATGTGACAGGAGAAGCGTCTTTTTGAATGTTTGCAAGCTCAAAAGAGAGACGAATGCCTTTGAGAAAGCCAAAGTAAAAGTAAACTCTATAATTTTGAGTGGTACATTTTGCTGAATAACTCGAGTACGGTATATTACAAAGCCCCGAGACTTTGGCATGTAGCCCATTTATTACTCTTCTACAACATCTCAATTTTCTTGACTTAATCTATTGACTGATAGATGATTTTATTTTTTTACTTGCGTGACTGAAAACCAAGAATACAAATTCGCAAATTCAAATTCAACTTTTATTACTATGAAGTCGTTACCGTTTTACATTTGGATTACCATAGTAAGCTAACAGCTTAAAGCAGTTGAACCTAGCAGTTCGTATGATTTTTTCTCTGATTGTTATCGTTTTGACTTCATTTCCGTTTCAACCTTGTTTGGACTCTATTCCTTCGCGGTCACGCTGGACCATAAACGCCTTGCTAACGTGAACGCCTCAGGTACATTGTAACGCAATGCAATGCTATTGAAAATGAAAATTTCAACATTGTTCAATTTCTTTTCTAACTCGAACCTAACTTCCAGCGTTACTACCAAGTGGTCCACTAATCTTGGTCTAACCAAGCCTAATCGTTAGCAATTTTGTTGTAGCTACTAACTAACAGTTAACCTTACTGGGTTGATAAATAGTCGTGGAACCTCCATTCCTGAATTTAAGTAGTCGAGGTTATCTTGAAGTTTTCCGTTTGCATGTCTTGAAGTAGTTTTTTATATATATATAAAACTGAAACAACTGCAGTGAAACGTTTAAGTGTTCTTGAGTGTATATGTGTTTAAGAAAAAACCAACTGGGCCGCATGAATGAGGCGCCACGCAGCTCTCGGAACAGTTCACAGGATTGGCTGAGAAAACAATAAACAAACAACAGAAACAATGGACCCTAGCCCTGAAATAATGGAGCTGCGTGGTAATAAGAACCAATGAAATTAGAGGTTACTGAGAGGTGCGTGGTATCTGGCATGAATAGGAGGGACCAATTACAAAATCTCATGTCCCAAAGGGGGGAGGGAGGCTTATTACAAAAACCGACTTCCAAACAGGGGGCTTAGTAAGGGGGGTTAATAGAGAGGAGTGCTTAATAGAGCTTTTACGCGGATAAGTAGGGTAAACTGGTCAGCATGCATTCATTTGATGTCAACCATGCTTTGACCTTCAGTGGCCGTTTCCTCTTTTCTACAATGAAGCAAGCCTGTTTAAGACGTTCATGAAATTACTCGATGGACCATTTAATAAATGAACCTCCTCTAAGCTTCGCTCTTCGCCCAGGTGATCGCCCTGCCAAATGTCAAAGTAATGCTGCTGAGTGTGAAGGAACAGGTTGGCGTCGCTTTTACACTGCATGACTTGTTTGTCATTGATTTGGTTTTATTTATTCCATGCAAAGGAAGTTATTTCCTTCGATATAAAGTCAGCCGGTGCGCGGTCACAACACTTTCCTCGGGTTCGAAGAATCTTGGCACCGTTTTGGAACTATTTTAATCATAATTAATCGGGAAAATGATGTCCAAAGGGAACAGAACTTTTTCAAACGTCTTTCTTTTACCCAGTTAAATTCTATTTCAGGCTTCTTTTCGCAATTGCATAAATTGCGTTCACAACTGCGAGGATCATTCTTCATTTGATTTCATTTCTGCAGTTCATATGTGATTCATTTCATATATCATTCACACTGTCTCATTTCTTTCACGGGAACATATGAACCCACAATTGACCTGCTCCCAACGTCAGTGGCTTCATAGCTCAGTTGGTTAGAGCATCGCACCGGTAATCGCGAGGTCACGGGTTCAAACCCCGTTGAAGTCCTGAATTTTTTTCAGGCTTCTTTTCGCAATTGCATAAATTGCGTTCACAACTGCGAGGATCATTCTTCATTTGATTTCATTTCTGCAGTTCATATGTGATTCATTTCATATATCATTCACACTGTCTCATTTCTTTCACGGGAACATATGAACCCACAATTGACCTGCTCCCAACGTCAGTGGCTTCATAGCTCAGTTGGTTAGAGCATCGCACCGGTAATCGCGAGGTCACGGGTTCAAACCCCGTTGAAGTCCTGAATTTTTTTCAGGCTTCTTTTCGCAATTGCATAAATTGCGTTCACAACTGCGAGGATCATTCTTCATTTGATTTCATTTCTGCAGTTCATATGTGATTCATTTCATATATCATTCACACTGTCTCATTTCTTTCACGGGAACATATGAACCCACAATTGACCTGCTCCCAACGTCAGTGGCTTCATAGCTCAGTTGGTTAGAGCATCGCACCGGTAATCGCGAGGTCACGGGTTCAAACCCCGTTGAAGTCCTGAATTTTTTTCAGGCTTCTTTTCGCAATTGCATAAATTGCGTTCACAACTGCGAGGATCATTCTTCATTTGATTTCATTTCTGCAGTTCATATGTGATTCATTTCATATATCATTCACACTGTCTCATTTCTTTCACGGGAACATATGAACCCACAATTGACCTGCTCCCAACGTCAGTGGCTTCATAGCTCAGTTGGTTAGAGCATCGCACCGGTAATCGCGAGGTCACGGGTTCAAACCCCGTTGAAGTCCTGAATTTTTTTCAGGCTTCTTTTCGCAATTGCATAAATTGCGTTCACAACTGCGAGGATCATTCTTCATTTGATTTCATTTCTGCAGTTCATATGTGATTCATTTCATATATCATTCACACTGTCTCATTTCTTTCACGGGAACATATGAACCCACAATTGACCTGCTCCCAACGTCAGTGGCTTCATAGCTCAGTTGGTTAGAGCATCGCACCGGTAATCGCGAGGTCACGGGTTCAAACCCCGTTGAAGTCCTGAATTTTTTTCAGGCTTCTTTTCGCAATTGCATAAATTGCGTTCACAACTGCGAGGATCATTCTTCATTTGATTTCATTTCTGCAGTTCATATGTGATTCATTTCATATATCATTCACACTGTCTAAATTCTATTTGTTACCCGCGAGTCGACAAACCGTGTTTCCGATGTGAACAACGGGAAAGGTTTCGCATGATTTTTTGCATGATTTGTGTGTAAAGCGAAGTATCTTAGTTTATGATTACAGGGGTGGTTTGTTAAAGTGGTGTTCATGTTGGTGTTCATTAAAGCCAACATTACAGACATTGTCACTCTTCACGAGAGAAGACCTATAAAGTAATTAGCCAATGTAGTTGCAATCGCTATTTTGATAAATGCAAATTTTGTATTTAAGTCACTATAGAGCAAATGAAATTTCGCAAAAACATGACTTAATTAACTGCGAAATATTCCTCTGTATATATAAACGGAGCAGAAACTTCGCCGTTTGTTAACTACAAAATGTTCCTTCCTTGTTCCTTTCCTGGTAATGTCAGTCTCAGTTCACAGTCACATTCTACCTTGAAAAGCAAGGTGCCATGTTTTTATCCGGGTTTTAAAGTCTGTTCAGTCCTCAAGCAGTGCATCTGGAATGAGACCAAACCGGCGAGTCTGTTCTATCTTCCTAATTTTTTTCCCATCATATGCTGCGCTCAAATAGAAAGAACGTCCTGTTTGTGGCCTTTAGCCGTTGCGGATGGTTTGACGTGATTCTTTGTTCCTGCTGAAAGGAAAACAATATACCCCGTGTGTGTGTGTGGAAGGGGCGGGGGGGAGGGGAGGGAGTACTCCCACATAGGCTATATAGGCATGTGCCGTGGGTAGGGTATGGTTTTTGAGGTTCTCGGCTGGCATAGTGTTCCCGGTGTGATCCTTGGGTAGGGTGCCTAAATAGACCAATTTATTAATAGACCTCAGCACGAGGCTCCGGGGAATAAACCGCCCCACAAGCTCAGTTGTTATTCCCGAAGCCTCGAGCTGAGGCGGAATTTTAATATATCGAAATTGGTTTATTGTATCAGCTAAAATAGCAGTGACATTACCAGCTAAACGGAATTTTGTGTTTTTCCGTGGCAGTTAGTCGTCATTTGGATCGTCCCCATTAGCACACAGAAAATTTTCTGGCTTTGTTTCACAAATAAACTAAGAAAGCAAGGCTGAATCAGTTTACGGCAAGGGAAATATAATTTCCAATATTTCAATGCACGGCCTTTCTCAGTTACGGCCTTTCGTCTTTAGGGGTTGTTTCACGTCGGTTCTTTCCGTTTTTTTTTTTTCGGGTTTGGGCCTTAAGGGTTTAAGACCCTTCGCGACAAACACCTATCCGAAGTTTATGGGAGTACCACCCCGCCCGGCGCAATATACAGTATATTCTACACTGCGGTTACCTAGAAAGACCGGTATAAAAAATATTTCCCTTACAGCAATGTAACAAATGGTCAGTGCTTTGACGTGCGTATATCTAGTTGTGATACACTCGGGAAGTTTGCAGAGCACGACACGAGGGTAAAAAAGTTGCTCGGGGCGCAGCCGAGTGGTATGCAAACTTTCCACAAACTTTGTACACTATACATCGAGACTGAAACAGGGTAGGTTTGCTTTTCGGTCTTGAAAAGATTGTGCCTAAAGTGTTGAGTGGTTTAAAACCAATTTTGACTCCGTTGTAGCGTAGTAGTCTCGACACTCTTTCAGTTACGCCTTTCACAACAAATGGTGTTGTTACTTGATTTGCAGTGATGCTTGGGTTTGCGAGCGGAGTCACATTTCTTGAACAATCGCAAGGCTTAGTTAAGCCGCGGCTACACGAGCGATTTTTTGCTCGCGCCGGTGATGCGATTTTTTTCAAATTCTGCCTCGTCGCCAGCGCGCCAGGGTGGCTACACGAGTGACAAATTGAAGGGCGCGCGCTACACGGCCAACAATCTGTGCGATTTTGTCGCGAAAGTTTCAACTCTGGCGACTTTTTTCTTGCGATTTTTTCAGCTGTCGCATCACCTGTGCGAGGGTGGCTACACTTGCGATTTTCATCGCGCTGGCGACACGACAAAATTTGAAAAATCGCATCACCGGCGGGAGCAAAAAATCGCTCGTGTAGCCGCGGCTTTATTGTTCATCAAGACTTTGATAACATGTTGCTTTTCTTTGCGTTTTCCTGCGAAGGGATTGGGGCGAGCGAGCGCCCCAACCCCACGCCCCAAACCCACGCGCTTTGACCGCGCGCCATTCGAAAGCAAAACATCTCTACGCAGGCTAGTAACAAGGTTCAATCAGACTGCAAACAAAACCGCGCATGCTTGTTTCGTACTCTCCCACAGACTGGATCCTCTTTTAAGTTTTACTCTTTTAACGCAGGAAAATCGTTAACACATGTCGGTCTTAACACATTCGGTAAAAGGGCGTTTGCCATAACATCCGGTACTGGATAGCCTTGTAATTCACTTTTCTATTGTCAAAAAGATAAGAGATTTACGTCAACAACAAATTTCCCGTTTGATATTTAACAATTAGATTATGAGCTCGAGATTTCTATCGCGTGATAGCTGATGAGGGCGCAGCCCGAATCAGTATAAATCAGTTTCAGTATAAAACGTCTAGTCGTCCAAAACTAAACAAGTAAATTATATAAATCCTCCTCGCAGACACTTTGAAAACGCGAAGAAGCAGTCGCCATTTTGTTGACAACCGCTACTCGCTATCTATCACAGAATAGATAGTGAGTAGCGTAGCCAATCAGAAAACGGCATTCGCGATAGAACGCTAGTAGATTTAAACTAATGTTTAACACATTTTGGTGTTCCTGTTTTCGATAAACAACAAAATGAAATGTTACTATTGTGAATACATTCGAAAAGAATAACAGGTCGTTTGCATAACATCCGGTACTTGATAGCCTTGTAATTTTTCTTTTCTATTGTAAAAAGATAAGAGATTTACGTCAACGTTTGATATTGCCTCCGACGCAGGGCTCGTCACGCGTTCACGCGTGACAAGCCTAAAGAGCATCTGCGTAGGAGGCTACGTTTTATGACAGTTTTCCGTTTTCGAGGCGGAAAGGAAATCTTGCTTGAGAAGGTAGGTAGTCGGTCCGGGTTTCCAGAGAGTGCAGAACGCCTATCAAGTACAGATTGATGCAGCAAGGTAAATGATGTTATATTTTGTTTAAAGTAGACTCATTACCTACTAATCGGCTAAGGCCATACATGAAACAGCTTTCGACAAGGAAATTTTACCTTCCAGAAATTAATGTGTTTGTTTCATCATTAAGATTTTGAATGAGTAAGCTGACACAACAGTACTAGTGCAAAAAATGCTGTTAAATGATAGTTTTGTTGTTTTGTCCGAATGCCGAGAAACTGTATACTCCGGCACAGTCAGATGTTTCAGTCAGTCAGTGTTATAGTTGGTAGCGAAGTTACAAGTGCTTCTTAACAAAAGCAGCCTTGGTATGGGGCTAGTTTCCAATGGAAAACTCGTTTAGATTAAACTTACGAAGCTAAATAAATCGTTTTGAGATGTTGTCCATGTTTTTCAGTAAATATGTGTAGTGAAGAATTCGTACCTCTAAAAACAGTGTCATGATAAACCGAGAAAGTAAGAGGATTATTTTTTGTGACATACGCTGGTATTCAGTCGTTAAATCTTGTGAATTTTCACACACAGGAAGTTCCCTGCAAACTTGACATTAATGTCTTTGAACTTTTAACATTTCCTCTTCAGGTTAAGGATATAATCGGCATGATTCTGTACACGGCTTGTATTCATTTCGCTCTTGTAACAAGTATAACCGGTAGTTGCTTGCTAGAAGGTAAGACTGGAATGCGATTTACTTATTTGTTTTATTTCGTAAGATTTACATGTGTTTGAGTATAAGTTTGAGATTGTTTTTACAAGTGTTGACCACTTGACTGTGCCCACTTTGACTTTCATTATAACGATGGTATCAAAAATAAAGAAGCCATGGTTCTCACTCTTCTTATGCAGCTCGTTGGTAAAGAGCGAGCGTAAAAAGGTTCCTAGCAGAATACTGAATGCTACTCGCTTTGAACAAGAATATTTTCCTAAAGAAGGTTTATATGGATTTGCTTTTTTTCGTAGACTACGCACTCCAGTTCCCAAACAAAGGCGTTACAGATGTTGTCCACTTCTGGGGCTTGCCCAAGCTAACACAGTTCACCGTGTGTTTTTGGATGAATTCAGATGATTCCAATGACGGTACACCATTCAGCTACGCTGTAAAAGAAGCGGATAATGAATTGCTGATCGCAAAATATAACAACTTTTCTGTGTGGATTGGAGACGAAAAAAGGTGCCTCTCGTAACTATAGTCTGAAATATAGTTCCTAATTTGTTCACAGACTTACAACAGTTTCAGCAGCGCTATGAACTCGATTCAGTTTTACAAATAAAAAACCTACCAGGAAGCCTGAAATTCAAAGAAGGTTTTGTAAATTCTTGCAATCACACGCAAAACAAACCACTTTCTATACACTCACAAAATTATTCATTTGGTTAAGGTCATTTAATAGTCTACACTTTGCTATTTGCATTGCTAACTTAAGAACAAACAATGAAACGATACTCTGTTATATATGACAGACAACTATCAGTGTCTGCTAATGATGGGAACTGGCATCACATTTGTGCAACTTGGGAAAACACTGGTGGCTTGTTACAATTCTACAAAGATGGCGTCTTATCTGCAAGTGAAGCGAACTTCAAGACAGGTCACGTGGTAAGAGCTGGAGGATCACTGATGTTGGGTCAAGAACAAGATTCGCTAGGAGGTGGTCTTGATAGCGTCCAATCATTTCAAGGATTTTTGAGTAAATATCTTAACATTTGGGATTACGTTGTTTGTGAGGACATCATTGCTCAAATGTCAATGGCATGCCTCTCAGGGAAGGGAAACGTTCATGAGTGGTCCCATTTCAAGCATAGTATTGTAGGAACGCCCAGGCTGTTCATACCATCTCCATGTGAACTAACCGGTAAGTGATACATGTTCCACATCGATTATAGCTTGAGAGGTCTCTGAATGTTGCTCAGATTTATACTTGCTCATGCAGGCCACCATCTCTGAGTTGGAGCTATATTTTGTATGTATGTTCTACTTCAACAAAAGCCAATATTTGAAAGCTACGATTAAGCAGGAATATTCAAGAGCCTGCAATTTGTTTATTGCTTCAGTATTCCACTCAGTGATTCTAGTAATGTCAGAAGAACGTCCGAACTTTATTTGTAAGTGAAATAACGAGCAACTAAATGAAGATATGTTCTTGACTTTTTATTAGCAATTTGACTTCATATAGCAGACATAGCACGTCTATATTTTTAGAGAAATAAGATTTCTTGAATTATCGGACGTGTGATACTGATTACACCGCATTTCTAGTTCCCCTGGCATATTAGATATTAAATGCATTTTTTCCTGCAAAGGTTAAATTGTGTTAACTGATCTTCATTTAGACGTTGATGACTGCGCCAGTAATCCGTGTATGAACAATGGAACCTGCACTGATCGATTAAACGGATACAACTGCAGCTGCGCAGCAGGATTTAGTGGAACTCAGTGTCAGCATCAAGGTTAGATGACAAGTCGTGCTTCCTGGCATTGCTTGCCTACACGTTCAGTTTATTGGGTTTTATTTGCTCTTTTCAGAGGAACATGATGCGTAGCCCCATAAATGTAAACGAATCTAAGCGACAAAGACAATTTACGTCAGTGACTGAAAGTGGAGATTATTCAACTGGAATAGGCTCTTTGCACCTGGGGCCATACGACCCAATTTGCGCACAAACGTTTTTATGATTTATCGGATTTTTGAAGGCTTGAGTGTAATGTACCATATATCAGAGCTCACTGAGTAATGGTCAATAACTATAGAAAATTTTCCAAACGTTGTCCTTTCTCGTTTGCCTCGGATAAGATTCACTTTTATTCAGCCGAGAAACACTGAAACACGTCGCATGGATTTCGCGCCCTTTTCTTGTAGTCGTGTGATCGGAACTTGTTTTCCTTCTGTTACATCTCCTTTTCTTTTGTCTTTCATCTCACTGTCTTTCACCTTCTTTTCTCCTTCCTTTCAATTTGCTTTTTGTTTTTCAGATTATCAATTATTTGTATTGTACAACGAAGATTTTTGGTATTGTAAAACAAATTGACGTACGTTTTTTTATGCATCAGCGGGTCGTGTTAAGTTAATATATGATCAGTAAGAGGACAGAAACATGAAAACTGACGTCGATTAGTTGAATTGATACCTGTTGCTTTTAAAGGTATTCACCCGAAAGCTGTGAGCTGTGAGCTTGTTGTGTAAAATTATAATCTTGCTTTTAATTTCAGTTTCCTGGATGCCATCAGCTATAATAACAGACAATGCGTTTTATCAAAGTCACCTTCGTTCGTTTCTTGCTACTGCTGTTGGAAATGATTCTAGTTGGCTGTTATGTTTCCGCGCCTCTTCGCATGGTTGGGTGGCCAGTGACTTCCACAGCAGGTGTGACGGAAAGCCCGACACTGTTGTCATAATCAAAGTTGGACAATACGTGTTCGGGGGTTATACTGACCTCCCTTGGGGTAATAGTTTTCGTTTTTGTTTCTGCATAAGCGCAAGCAAAAGCACAAGAAAACCAGTGCGACGTATGCATCTGTAATCCCGGTTTACACGTGTGTCGCAACGATGCAAGCTGGTAAATTCTGACACACACAAGGGTGTCGATTTTCTCGTGCTTGTGCTTATGCTTGCGTTGCGTACATGTAACCCAGATGACGCAAGCATAAGCACAAGTCCATAAAGACAAAAACAGTCACAACTTGTCAGCTTTTCTGCTTTCCAAAATGCATATGTCAGGTTATGCTTATGGCTATCGCACTCGCTTATGCTTATGCACACACACGTAAACATGTAATAAGAGATTGATTTTCCAACTTAATTTATTATGATTGGCAACAAAGAAAACTACGAGGAAAAGTGAGAAGGAATGAGTACGCGAACATTTAGAAGCCGGTTTTTTAGTACAAATAACCGTCGAACACAAATACTGTACAAATATCTCACCATATTGTTACTCGTTTCGCGAGTTATTCGAATGGTAAGTGGAGGTAGATAATAAGATTTATGACTTTTTTTTGTCGAGAGAAAGCATCGAAACCTTTTAAATTGTGAAGATAAACAACAAACAACATTATTTAATACGTGAATGATCATTGCAGTTATGAAGAAACAGTACTATGAAAATTCGTAGTCTTTTGTGATACTCATATGGGTCATATGCACTGAATAACTACCAAAGTGTGCAAAAATAAATAGCCACTGACTGACTTAGGTCGGGCAAGTCACCCAGTGACTCAGGTACCTGGCCAGACCTAGCCATGAATTCGACCCAAATATCCAGTTTCTCTTGCCGGAGACTTATATGACTTTCTCTCGCCATTAGAATCGAGATCATCATGGGGCTCTACTCCGAACGCGTTCATCTTTTCTCTTCGCAACAAAGAAGGATTGGGACCCTTCAAGAGTATGGTGAAACTACCCGGCCAGTTTGCGATATTCAGGAACGCAGCTAGATGTCCAGTGTTCGGTTCAGGAAATGACCTCTACATTGATAACAATGCTAACTGGAACAATTTCAGCAGTAATTCATACACTCACCTTGGCCAGTCCTACGCGGTTCCAAATGGAGTTCAAGAGCCGTGGACAGTCCTAGCAGGGACTAGACGCTTCACAATTGATGACTGGGAGGTGTTGTATCGCAGTTGAATCACGGATCATGTGTGCGTCTGTGCGTTATGTCAACTTAATCCACGTTTGTACCTTTACAAATAAAGCCCATGTGTTTTAAACTCGCATTGGTTCCTCTCTAAAACTAAAAAGCTAAGGGATTGTTATGATCATCCTTCTGTATTTGTCTCCGTAAGTGACGTAAGCCCAGCGGATTCCCTTGGCGAACACAGCGATAAGAAAACTATCAGGCTAGATACCCGGCCACTTCATTGACATACATTAAAGGGGTAGTGTCACGCTATTGTACTGCATTGAAACCATAAATGTCTGTATTCCATGTAAGATGACGAGGATGGAAATGGATTGAAGTTTGAAAAAACTTGCCAGTTTTTTCAAAATTTCAAGCTATGTATTGAAAAATCACAAAAAAATTATTATGGTTAGCTCTTCCTGCTAAAATTTCATTGGAATTCATCTTGCTGATTCTGTAGGAGCATTTTTTGCACGATAACAGGTAAAAGGCAGTAGTTTTGGCAGAATTGAGCCAAAAACAGCAAAAATACTGGTGACAGTGCTCTTTTAAATAACAATAGTGTCTATTGTAATATGCCTTGTCCTTCAAAAGCCTCCAACACATGTAAATGAAGTGGCCGGGTATTCTGAAATTGCATGGTTCTCGTTATCTCCTCTGCAGCAATGTACTGTTTTCGCACCCCGTTCAGGTCCTTTCACTAGCCGCCGCTGAGAAATGAATTTTGCCAAAGTAAACTTGAACGACTGGCTCCTACCAGTGATTCTTAGCAGTGATATTCTTCGGCTTTTAAATTCGTCCAGTGCGTTCACCTTCCTCTCTGATCTTCAACGTATCAGAAAAGTGGATCAACTTTGATAAAAGTAGGCTTTGATCTTAGACCAAAAAATGACATAACATGGTCATTTTTGGACGACGGCAACAGATTCAAAATACTCGTGGGACTTTCGAAATTTCGGATTAGCATGAGAGCGGCAATTTTAAATGATCGAAAAGACCGAAGAAAAGACAAAATCCTTCCAGGAGAGGGTATAACGGTGGCTATTTTGCTATATTTCAAGAGCTCACTGATCAGTGTATCTTCTACAATGAATGTTAAAGTACATAGTTCGGTAAAACTATGGAAAACTTCACGTAAGGCGGACCGTGTTATCCTTTTAGAGAAAAACTCACATTTTCGTTGCGTACCGCGCACTCGATGGAAAAGAAACATATAAGTCATAATGCAAGAACTCTGCGCAGAACTAGGAAAAATTAACTCTGATCACATGCTCTGTATAACGCTAGAAAAAATGTTCTGATCAGTACATCTTTTAAAACGATGGTTTAAACATTGAGAAACTTGACGAGCTAGACCTTAAATGAAAAAAGAAAAAATTTTGCCAAGTGCCGCGCGCTCGATTGAAGAGAAACGGAAAAGTCATAATGCCCGCGCTATGTTACAGCGGTTACCAGTCACACGCGCCCTCCAACGTCTTTTTCCTTTTTCGAAAACTAAGTTTTGGTGGACGTCAATCAAATGTATCCATGACAATAATGGCGTTTCTTTCAAACGACTCACAGAGTACTTAAGTTGCTCTTTCATCTTTACTTGACTTGTCGATAAACAGAAACTGTTCTGGTTGAAACTGAGAAGTAAATCGTCTGACGCAAAAAGTCTCACGACGCAAAAAGTCTAGAAACTTTAACTAGTGCTGAGCTTAAAAAAGTGAAAGACTGGTGCGATAGTAACAAATTATTAATAAATTTGTCTAAAACAAACTATATGATTATAAAATCATCTAGGAAAAGAAATCATGAATTTATAATCAACATGCAAAGTTCAAATGGCACGAACCATTCTTTGGAAAGAAAAGATCGCATTAAATACTTGGGTGTGATGCTTGACGAAACAGTCTCTTTCAAGTACCATATCGCATATGTCTGTTCACGAACGTCTCGAAACCTTGGAATAATTTCTAACTTAAGACACTACTTAACACTTTCTCAATTAAAACAAAATTAATCTACTAAAGCCTTATATATCCTTATATCTGATATACTATATTAGCTCGGGGAAGCACTTACAAAACCTATATACAAAAAGTGCAGACCAAGCGAAATCATGCCATTAGATTAACATTTTTTGCAAGAGCTTTCGGTGAACAAACCGATAGCTCTGTACCTTTAATAAACCTTTTAGAACTTCTCACAGTGAACAATGTTTACCGTTTACATGCATTAAGATTTAGTCAATTGTGGCATAAGAACCTTCTTCCAAACGTTTTCCACGATTTCTTCCAGTACGCTAGTAGTTTACATACTTATAATACTAGATACGCCGTGAGTCATAATCTCTACAAATCACGAGTCAGAACAAACACTGGGAAACAAACTATATCCTATATGGCTTCCATCTTTTGGCATAATATTCCTTCTTATTTGAAAAATCTTCATGTTTACCAATTTTCCAAACAAATTATGCTATACCTGTTCTTTTGAACAACTCGAAAATTCCATGAGATAACTAACATTTTGAACATTTAACTCCTTCGAATATCCACTGTTCATATGGTTCGGTCTCCTTGTGTTTGCACTTTATTTACTCATCTCTTTCAATTCTTTAATCTTATTTTGTTTTGCACTTAAAAGGCAGGAGAATAACTCGAAAACCGCAAGGTTCTTTCATCCTCCTGGCTCAACTTTAAGCATATCTATTTTTTAAGCAACTGTAGTTTTGTCACTTGCTATGTAAATATGTCGTTAAGTGTTTAGAGTTAAAAAGGATTGTTGTTGTTATTGTTGAACTCTGTACCTTTTCGTTCGTCTCGCTCACGGGCAATGATTTGAGGCTACAAATTTACGAACAGTGTACAACTACAACAACATGAAAACTAAATAATAACCTTTATTACAGGACGAACTGGGAAAAATTTGACTGCTAATCTCTTGCGGCTTTCAGTACCTTTTTTACTGTCAATCCCATTTGTCGTATAGTTCTACTGAGGGTTTGCATTGCATACGCCTCACCTCTCTCGCACTCCAACCACGGTTGCAACTCGTCAAGATAGAGCTCTGGATTATACCTGATCACAACGACGATTGAACATGGCCGTGAAACTGACTCGAAACGAGGACTATATTGTCATGGAAACATTTGATTGACGTCCACCAAAACTGGAAAAAAATCGTTGGAGGGCCCGTGTGACTGGTAAGCACAATAAATTACATGTACTTCGCCGCACATTTTTTTATCGTGAGCATAATTTATGTAGATTCAGAAGTCCACCAAAAATGGAAAAAAATCGTTGGAGGGCGCGTGTGACTGGTAAGCACTATAAGTTACATGTACTTCGCCGAACATTTTTTTATCGTGAGCATAATTTATGTAGATTCAGACGAGTGCGATGTGGACATCCATCCTTTGTGCAGCAACCTCAAAGGTATATTATGCCATTATTGTAACGTACGATCTCGTGCATATTTCAGTGTTGTTTATGGTGGATGTGGCAGTATTTGCTTGGCGTTCTCGGCGAGTCTCTCTCGGTGACCTCACCGCTGACAGTTGGGTTTGACCGAGCCTAGAACGCCAAGGGACTAGGCTGGCAACTCCCTCTCGATGAAAAGTCCAAACTGTTGACCACATTTGTGACCCCATTTGGCCGTTACTGCTTCAATCGACTCCCATTCGGGATTAGCTCCACACCGGAAATCTTTCAGCACACACCGTCAGGAATTCTTAGAGATGCAGAAGGGGTAATCTGTCAAATGGATGACATCCTTGTTCATGGAGTTGACCAAGAAGAACACGACAGACGTGTTAGAGCTACATTGTATCGCTACAGGAGGCTGACATAACTCTTAATTGTGAGAAATGTGAGTTTTCCAATACAAGACCTCTGTGAGATTTCTGGGCTCCATCATTGACAAAGAAGGAAAACATGCTGAACCTTTGAAGACAAAAGCCATATCAGAGTTTCCACCTCCCCAAAATGTGAAAGATCTACAACGCTTCATAAGGATGGTCAATTATCTCGGGAAGTACATTTCCCGACTGCCTTTGATAAGAGAACCCCTACGCCTGTTGCTGTGCAAAGAGACCACTTGGCTATGGGCAGCTCCCCAGCAGAGAGATTTTGAGGAGATTAAAACAGCACTTTCATCAGCTGAGGTGATGGCATGCTACGACCAAAATCGGCCGACTCTAATAGCGGCGGATGCCTCTACAAATGGAATTGGAGCAGTCCTTCTCCAGGTGCACGATGACGGGAAACGTAGTCCCATTAGCGACGCATCACGATGACTCAGTGATGCTGAGAAAGGCTATGCTGTTATAGAGAAAGAACCGCTTGCGGGGGTATGGGCATGCGAAATGTTCAGTGAATATGCTCGTGGGCATGAATTTTGTCCTAGAAACTGACCATAAACCCCTGCAAACTCTGTTTAACACGGCTGAATTTTCCAGGACACCACCACGCATCGAGCGGTTTCGTCTGAGGTTAGTGAGATTTAGTGTCACAGTCCGATTTGTCCCTTGGAAACACCACTTAACAGCCGACGGACTCTCCCGCGCTCCTACAGAAAAACCCAAAGGAAAAGATGAGCAGTTTGTAGAAAAGCTGGAAAGCTTTGCAGCTCAAACACTGTTCACA
>JAEMWC010000766.1:302500-337500 GCA_016490735.1 Pachyseris speciosa | reverse complement strand
TGAAGAAGTCGGCAAACATCTCCTTGTGGGAATGAAACACATTTTGTACCGCCGCCCGGTTAGCTCAGTGGTAGAGCACCGGACTACTGTGCGGAAGGTCGCGGGTTCAAACCCGGCCGGACCAACACTCAGGGTCTTTAAATAATTGAGGAGAAAGTGCTGCCTTTGTAATTACATCTGCAAACGGTTAGACTTTCTAGTCTTCTCGGATAAGGACGATAAACCGTAGGTTCCAAATAATCTGTGGGACGTTAAAGAACCCACACACTGTTCGAAAAGAGTAGGGACGTAGTTCCCGGCGTGGTGGTCTACCTTTCATCTGTCTTGACATTCATGTGTGGGTTGGGTGGGTGGGTGAGATCAAAAAATGGACTGATAGCGGCTGCCAGAGGCGCCTTTACAGGCTGACGTCCGATCTCACCCTAGAGAGGAATTGTAAACCGCCATGAAACTCTGTGATATGTGCGGTATATAAATCCATTACCATTACCATTACCATGAAACACATTTTCGACGGCCGTTTTGAAGCATTCTGTAATTCTTTCCGGGGGATTGTCCGTTGCCTGACTGTAAAGTTGTTTTGAAATGAAGAAGGCAGCTGCAACTCTGACTGTGAGATCTGCTCCTTTTGATTTTGGGGGTCATTTCTTGTGTCCATAGGGACATTTTCTGACCCAATAAGAGTTATTATTGGACAGATCTTGTAGTACGTGACTGGTTCGATTGTCATGGGCGTCAAAACAACAACAACAACAAAAAAAAAACAAAACAAAGAAAACAAAACAAAACACTCTTCAATTCAGGTTGGAAAATCTCGTGAAAAACTTTATTCAGTATATCATTAAACCGAAATATTAAAATCGTGTTTATACTGAATAAACGGAATCTCGTGACTAACTAGCCGAGTTTTCCACGAGATTCCATTCATTCAGTATATCAACTTCAGTGATTATACTGACTAAACGGAATCTCAGAGTCACGAGATTCCGTTTTCAGTATAAACACGATTTTAATATTTCCATATACAGTAAATCCTTGATTAAGCGCCGCGGCGCTTATTAATTTCACCGAGATTTAGGTGCGGCACTTATTCGAGGTGCGGCGCTTATTCGGGGTGCGGCGCTTATTTAAAACAAGTGTATCACAAATTATAACGTTAAGAGAGTGAAGTGAGTCACGTACTAGAGATGTACAAAAACTTATTATTTAACCAGCAGCATTAAAATAAAGGAAAAAATAAGTAAGGCTGTTGCGTAAAGTCAGAGGGATATCATTCCAAATAGTTGGGGCTTGAGAGCAAATAGCAAAATGATACCTACGCGAGAATTTGTGTAGGTTGAGATGAGCGCGAGTTTGGCCACTACTATGACTTGTTTGACGGTGAAATTCTCGAAGCGACAGGATCGCGTATTTGACTCGTTCTTTGATGGAGATCCATTGTATTTTGCCACTAATCTAAATTCCAGGCATATTTCCACGATTACATGTTATTTTTGGCGGTACCCTCTGATGGTCACTCACCTCTGCTCGCAAAGCAGTTTTGTCCAACCTGTGTTAAACACGTGATCATCTCCTTAAATTGATTAAGAAACGAGGAAGCCGACGGCAACGAAAACGTCAGCTTCTCGTTATTGTAGCACTTGTGCGATTATTCAAATATGTTCAACTTGTAAAATGTCGGCGAACTACCCAGGAAGTAAATTTCTATGAAAGAAAGTAAAAAGTTAAAGTAAAGAGAAAGAAAGAAAAATTTGCCGTCATGTGCTCGGGTCCTCGCCAAAACTTAAAATTTGGCCATTTCACATTATTTTGCAGAGGACGGAAAGGAATGTACCAAAATGTAAAACGCACGTGCAGAGCGATTGTTTTTGCTCATTAAACCTATTGTTTTGTGACGTACTCGTTCACGTTCCCGTCGATCCTCGTTTCTTAAACTCCCTTTTTGTTGTTGTGCGAAGCTCTACTAGACCTGATGATAGCTGAGTTAATTAGTTAGTTAGTTGACCTGTTCAACAGATGCCTACTCTCTGGAACTGTGCCCCAAGACGTTCGTGATGCTCTAATTGTCACCACCTATAAGAGAAAGGGCAACCGTGCAGAGTGTGGAAACCATTGGGAATGTCACTTGCCAAGATTGTCCTGAACAGACTGAAGTTCTCCCAGAAAGTCAATGTGGATTCCGGGCTGGCCGTTCCACTTCTGACATGATCTCACACTGCGCCAGCTCCAGCAGAAGGCAGCAGAGCAGCACTAGCCATTGTATGTTGTCTTTGTTGACTTCACAAAGGCATTTTACACCGTTGAACGCACAATCCTCTGGAAGATCCTTGAAATCTATGGATGCTCTGATAAGCTTGTGAACATCAACAAGCAGTTCCACTATGAAATGAAGGCTCAAATTTCAGTCGGCGGCGAACCCAGTGATGCCTTTGTGGTCAACCTTGGCGTGAAGCAGGGTGTGTGCTAGCTCCAACTCTTTCCTCCCTCTACCTAACGGCTGTACTGAAAACTATGAACGAAGGGCTCAACAGGGGCGTGTTCATCCGCACAAGGAGAGATGGCAAACTGTTCAACCTTGCCCGGCTTCGTGCCCACACAAAAACACTGGAGATGTGTATCAGAGAACTGCTCTATGTTGATGATTCAGCCCTTGTGGCCAACAACGCAGTTGATATACAGCAGTAAAAAAAATGCCTTTAGAATGTGATACTAGATGATCGGGTCTAAGGGATAACTGTCAGATTTGTTCAAGTCTAAATCTTTTCTAGTTCTTCCACTAAGGCTATGTCTGCACTATACCGGATAGCTCTTGTGCCGGCACGAAAACCATATCGGATAGGGCTTTTGTTCACATTCAAAACGATGATTTCGGCACGGTTTTTGCGTCGGAGCGATGCTGGGCCGCTGCGGTCTTGAAAGTGAATCGTCACATATCGGATAGGTTTTCGTGACACTTTCTGAAGTAGTGTGAACAAAGAATCGAACCGAAACGGAAATCAACAACGAGGAGCAAGGATTGCATTCTAGTGAAAAGATAACGGCGGTTTTGGGCCACTGCCTTCACATCAGGCCGGAGTATTTTACACAACGGCATAAAATGCTATCCGGCATAGTGTAGATATAGCCTAAGTGGAAACAGTAAAACAGCAAATTTCAAGGTTTTTCAAGGACCCAATATACTTTTCACTGACCTTCAAGGCCTTGAATTTTGATTTTCAAATTCAAGCACTTTCAAGGAATTTCAAGGTGCGTGCGAACCCTGTAAAGATCAACATATCCAAGACCGAGCTGCTCTACCAGCCCCCTCCAATGTCCATTCAACTGTCAGAGACGATTACGGTCCATGATGAACCACTGAAGACAACCGAGGCTTTCACTTACCTGGGCAGCACCGTCACAAACACCAACTCTGCAGATCTGGAAGTGGAAAGGAGGATCCAATCCGCCACGAAGGCCTATGGTCCGCTACAAAAGAGACTCTGGAGCTGTCAGACATCACAAAAACCAAAGTGAAGGTTTACTCAAGGATATACCTCACAAATTAATATATGTGGGTACTTGAGCCTGAGCATTAGCTATGCCATGCTGATGAGGCCTAACAAGGCCGAAACAGCTGTCCATGGCTGCTAATGCTTTGGCTCAATCTTTGCTTTGGTAGATTTAAGGGGTAATGCCCGCTACCATGTGGCCTTAGTGCCTTTAGAGTGGCTTCAGCTTACCTAATCACATTAATTTGTGAGGTATATCCTTGTCACTCCAGCCACATCCCACAAGCTTTACGTTTTCACTGAAGGTTTACTCAGTTGCAGTCATCCCTTGCCTGCTCTATTCCATCGAGTGCACCACTGTTTAGAAGAAAACAGGCATTCTGAAGAAAACAGGCATCCCACATGATACCTGGGAAGAGAAGGCAGTCCAGAGAGTCAAATGGCGAGGACTGTTGAAGAAAGCTACGTCAGCCGTAGAAGAGCAGCGCCAACAAGAATATCAGTGTGCACATGTCCAACGACACTCGGAAGCTACTTCAAGCACTTTCCAATGCAACAATTGTCAACGTTTCTGCAGATCCCGAGCAGGTCTGACTGCCCACACGAGAGCCTGTTTAAGATAGGTCTCAACTCAAATACAAGACAGTCATCTTCGGCAACGAAGGACAGCCATTATATTATTAAGCCCACTAACATGTACTGAATTATTGCTAAGGCTGTGACAAAATCGTTTCTCTCATTCGTTTTTGGTCCTAAAATGTCACATTCAATGATGAAATTACACATAAATTTAGAAAGACAACTTCTGTAAAGTAGCTGATGAACAGGAGAAATATTGTATCGCGAGCTGCAGCAGGAGGATAACGTAATGTAGATCATCAGTATTGTGAGTTTTCAGTATGTATTATGCCTGAAGAACGCTGGGTATTGGAGGGTGATTTCACAACTAAAAATGCATGCTGGTTGAAAGACCATTAAACTAATGGCCTGTGGTACAACAAAACATTGGTGAAGATAGATTCCAGAGCAATGCAGATTCCCACAAAATATAAAAACCACTGCTTCTCTGCGGGCAATTCCTCTGATCTGGACCAGTAAACCTGTAAACAACACAAAATAAATATTTTAATGACAAGCCTAACCACCCAACCTGGAGCCAGCTTCAAGCACATGATGTCATTGCAGTCTGCAGCCTTTAACTACCCTTCCCCAAACCCAAGTCAAGATCTCATGCATGCATCAGTGACCTCATTGGTAATAATCCAACAGGCATCCGTCCACATCTAGGGATAGATCTCGTTTGGTTGAAAAATATCCATGCCCCTCCCCAAGGTCCACTCTAACTTTTCAAGAAGTGTTCTCCATGTGATAGATACTAATCCACACATCTCAAGAGAGGAAGCCTTAGCCCACCCATTAGGTTAGATCGTGGCATCATGACCTGTTTCTTCCTTGACCACTTGGTACTCTATATACTGTTCAACAACAGCATCCATCAAAAATGGCAAAAAACTGACCGATGTAACTATAGTTTTTACTTTATTTCTTCTCCCTTTTATGTTAATAATATTTCTTTCTTTTCTTCTTTTTATTTAGTGGATTTTTGGAGCGTTAAGTCCTCATTCTATCTACACTGTATTGGAAACTTAAGACTTCCAGCAGAGTTAATCATGTGGAGACTCTAGCAACATTACTTTATTTTTTCTCCCTTTTATATTAATTTCTTTCTATTCTCCTTTTTGTTTGGTGTATTTTTGGAGCGTTGAGTACTCATTCTTTATACTGGGAAACTTAAGAATTCCAGCAGAGTTAATCATGTCAAATTGTTCTCTCTTTATTTATGAAGTCTTAATAAATTACAGCTAATTATCTCAGAGACTCATTAATCTCACTGTTCATTAACAATCTTGTTGTGTCACCACACTCATCCGAAGCAACAAGTGTTACCGCAGTTGCGTAACCGTTTCAATACTTTTATTTGTTTTTCCTTTTGTTTCATTATGCAACTTTTTCATGTCCATGTACGCTCACACCTCTTTTGTTTGTCTTAGTTTTTAAAAGCCAATCTTTTTGTGCAAGTTTTTCATTTTCGCCTCGTTGCTTATAGTGTATGCCAGGTTCTTTAGTTTTGTTTTTCGCTGCTGGTAGTTTTTTTCTGTGTCGCACGTAGAGTCACCGATAAGGTACGTTTGTATTTTGGCCGCATGTTTCCTGTATTGTTGCAAGCTTTCTGTCGTCTTATTCTTAATATATTTTTGTAATTTTCCTTTATAAGAACCGTTCTGGGACGGAGTTTGTGTACCGTACGGGACGAGTATCAAAGTGACATAAATAAAGTAGAGTGCTGAGTTCGGTCGCGGGTCAGAAGACGAGCAGCGAATGTTGAGTAACGCGTTGGTTAGCGAAGATGGTTCAGTGCGGATCGAGCAAGTAACACGTTCGTTATCCGCTTATAGAGGTCATTTAACGAGACTGTATAGTGACATTGAAACGTTGTTTCCAAATTTCGAATCTCATATGGTAGCTCTGGAGAGGAAAAGAGCTTTGGATGGTCTGTTCGCGAGATACAATGCAAAGGCCAAGCAACTTTTACATTTGGTGGCTGGCTCAGACAGATATGAAAGGGTATTTCAAGATCATTCGCGAGAATTAGAGCTGAAACGCTTATTCGATGAAGAGTTTGCTCTGTGGTTTAAGAAGTCACGTGAAATTGCAACTTGTCAAGCTGAGCTATTTCCCGCTCCACGCGAGGGCACTCCTGGGACTCCTCACACCACCGTTTTAAAGGAAAATGAGCCACACCCATACCCTCCTCGCGCGACTTCACACGAGAGACCTCTGCAACATCAGCGCGAGGATACTCGAGAGCTAATCCCTCAGAGTTCACGCGGGAGTTCACGCGCTGTTCCACGAGATGCTGATCTGCAGAGTTCTAGCGGACGTTTTCGTGACATGCCTTTGGATGACGAATCAGTCTTCTCTACTCGGTCATATGCCGGGGAATCACGTGGTAGCTCAAGAATTAGTAAAGCTTCACAATCATCTAAAGCAAAACTCGCAATGGCTAGACTTCAAGTGAAGAGGGTTGAAGAGGAGCAGAGGCTCTTGAGTCGTCAGCAACACTTAGAGCATGAAAAACAGCGTTTGGATATGGAAAAGGAGCTGCTTGAAACGATATATGAGGCTGAACAGGCTCAGATCGAAGTGGACTTCAGTGTTTCAGGCGGAAATTCTGAACACACGTTTGAGGCTCTTAATCGCTTGCCAAAGCAAACGTCCTGTGATGTTGTTGGAAAATATTTCCAGTCTTTTGAAGATGGCTCATACCCCCCGGGACAAACATTTGGAGTATCGTCTGGTTTTCTGCCGAGGGAACTCGATCTTTCTCAGGTGAATCGAAAGCAACAGTCCGGAGAACAGAAGCAGGACAGAACAGTCTTCGGAGCCTCAGACCTCCAGCACCTCCTGAGTCAACAGCAGTCAGAAACGGTTCGGTTGTTAGCCTCTGGTCTCGAGAAGCTTGAAATGCCTAAAAGAGAAGTGCTATCATTTGATGGTGATCCTAGGAAGTATCCTCGTTTTATAAAGAGCTTCGAAACCAATGTGGAACACAGAGTCACTGAGGAAGACATAAGACTCTCCTACTTAATTCAGTTTTGCACGGGTGTCGCGAAGGACGCAATTGAGAACTGTGTTATTTTGCCTGCCGAGCAAGGGTACCGTGAGGCAAAAGACATTTTGCGCAAGAACTTTGGCCAGAAACACATTATTGTTCGTGCGTTTATTGAAAGGGTTATTAAGGGTCCTCAAATTCGGCCATCTGAAGCTGAGAAGTTGTCGCAGCTAGCAAGAGACATGAGGATCTGCGTTTTGAATTCTGAGCATATGCGCTATAAAGCAGACATCAACTCCATGGACACTCTAAGAAGGATCGTCATGCGCCTTCCTCATATCCAGGCCAAGTGGGCAGAAGAGTCAAGCAAGCTGATTGAGGCTGATATTGAACGTGAGTTCTACCACCTCACAGACTTCGTGGAAAAAAGAGCTGCTGTAGCGAATACTGCGTTCGGAAAGTTAGTCGGTGCTAAGCCAGACGGAGATAAGGAGTTTACACACAGAGCGAAAGGGAAACTAGAAGACGCTACTCCAGTGAAAGTAACCACCCTCGCTACGCAAGGTCTAAATGGTGCCAAGACCCCATGTCCTCAGAAAGCTCTTGGCTGGAGACAAAATGCAAGTCAGCGTGAGTTTATGACTACCTGTCCGTTCTGCCAGGGTAACCATGACCTAGAGCGATGTTTCAAGTTCAGAGACAAGTCATTCGAAGAACACAAGAAGTTTGTGATGGACAAGAGGCTTTGTGTGAACTGTTTGACGGAAAACCATTTCGTAAGGCGGTGCAGGTTGTTCAGAGCGTGTCAATTTAGCGGATGTGGAAAACGTCATCACTCACTGTTACATCCTCCTCATGGGGAGAGGATCACTGAAGGAAGAACCCAACCTGTTAGCAGAGATGCAGCAGACACCGTTGTTGAAAGCAGTACGGTTAATGTTGGCAGTGATAGTGTTGAGGGCCAGTGTGAAGCTATTGGTTCCGGAAAGCCTCGTGTGAGCCTGCGCATAGTTCGTGTGAGAGTTAGTGGCACAAATGGCAGTCCCGAGATAGAAACGTACGCTTTCCTAGATGATGGCTCGGATATCACTCTCTGTTCCAATAGTTTGGCTCAAATCCTGGGTTTGTCAGGGAAGCCTCTAACGTTTTCTCTTACCTCTGTGAACGAGGAAGATCGTCCAAGAAGTGGATTTGAAGTGGAATTAAATGTGAAGGCTCTCAAGTCAGATGATAGCATACATTTGGATAAAGTGTGGACAGTCGAACGTCTCCCGGTCTCCAGACAGAACTAACCTTCCGATGAAGATGTTCGAAGATGGTCTCACTTGCGAGGCATTGAATTTCCGAAGCTTGAAGGCAAGGGGGTGGATATCCTGATTGATAACGACAACCCTGAGGCACACTGGGTGTTCGAACAAAGATGCGGTAAAAGAAAACAGCCGTATGCAGTCCGTACGCTTCTACGGTGGACACTTATTGGTCCTATGGATTGCCGAAAGAGTTCCGAGGTGCATGTTAACTTTATAAGTGCTGGTCAAGAAATGATCTCAAGTCAGCTGAAGAGGCTGTATGACGCAGACTTCAACGAATCTCTATCTTGTTCTAAGCAAGGCATGTCATTTGAAGACCAACGAACCCTGGCCATTCTGGAAGGTTCAGTTTGTGCGAGAAACGGTCATTACCAATTACCTCTCCTGTGGCGCTTCAAGTCTCCTCACCTGCTGAATAACCGTGATGTCGCTGTGCGCAGAATGAGGTTCCTCGAGAAGCGCTTCCAGAAAGACGCATCACTATTTGAGAAGTATAGATTGACGATTGATCACTATATCTCAAAGGGCCACGCCAGGATGGTTCCCGAAGACCAAGTTGATGTTATTGGCAAACCACTATGGTATTTGCCCCATCATCCCGTTTTTCATCCCCAAAAGCCAGGCAAAGTAAGAGTTGTGTTCGACTGTGCAGCCAGATTTTGCAATACATCCTTGAATGATCAACTCCTCCAAGGACCCGATCTTACGAATAATCTCACAGGTGTCTTACTGATATTCCGGCAAGTACCCGTAGCATTGATGTCGGACATAGAGCAAATGTTCCACCAGGTACTTGTTGCACCAGACGATTGTCATGCCCTACGCTTTCTTTGGTGGAAATACAGCAATCCAGCTAACGGCCTCGTCGATTATCAGATGTTGGTCTATTTGTTTGGCACCACGTCATCGCCCTGCTGTGCAAGTTTTGCTCTCAGGGGAACAGCGCATGACCACCAGAGTGAGTTTGACGTCGAAACAGTTGACACAGTGAACCGCAACTTCTATGTTGATGATTGCTTGAAATCGGTCGCCACGGTTCCTGAAGCTAAGAAGCTAGTGCAGCAATTGACAGATCTGCTTTCCAAAGGCGGTTTTCGTCTTACGAAGTGGGTAAGCAGCCACCGGGAAGTCCTTGAGTCCATACCAGTTGCCGAGCGGTCACCATCTGTGATGAGCCTGGATCTTGATGACTTGCCCATCGGTTGAGCTTTAGGCACCCAATGGGATGTCAAGAACGACACACTAAGCTTTTGAATCACCGAGAAACAAGTCCCAGATACGAGAAGGGGAATACTGTCCTTGGTATCCGGCTTGTACGATCCGTTAGGCTTCGCAGCACCACTTGTTTTGCCAGCCAAGATGCTCCTCCAAGAATTGTGTAAGCAAGACTATGGCTGGGACGACGAAATTCCCAATGAAAGGTTAACGAGTTGGCGCAAGTGGGTTGAGAATCTTCCGGAACTGAAGCTTGTTAGCTGGCCACGCTGTCTGATGCCTCAAGGGTTTGGCGAGCTTCATAATGTCCAGCTTCACCATTTTAGTGACGCATCCGAGAAAGGATACGGAGCAGCTTCGTATATCCGGCTCGTGGATGTTTCAGGTCATGTTCACAGTGGACTACTTCTTGGAAAGTCACGAGTGGCGTCCTTGAAGGCCATCTCGATCCCTCGAATGGAGTTGACCGCTGCGACCGTTGCTGTGAAGTTACACAAGTTCCTTGATGACCAACTCGATCTGCCAGTCCACAAAGCAGTGTTTTGGACAGATTCCACAATAGTCCTTCAGTACATACGGAATGAAGCAAGGAGGTTTCAAACGTTCGTAGCCAACAGGTTGTCATTAATTCATGACGCTTCCTTACCGTCTCAATGGCATTACGTGGATTCACAATCAAATCCAGCAGACTACGCCTCCCGTGGACTATCAATTCTTGAAACAGAGAAGTTAGAGTTTTGGCTCAAAGGACCAGCCTTCCTCCGCAAAGATGAAAGAGAATGGCCACAACCCCCAACCCAAATACCTGATTATTGTGAAGAAGACCGGGAACTGAAAAAGGGGAAGCCACAAACCTACCTGGTGATGAGAGAAGATATTCTAGAGCAATTACTTTGGAGATATTCCTCCTTTCACAAGCTTCAAGCATCCGTTGGTTGGTTGCTACGTTTCAGGGAATACCTCTGGTCGCGTGTGTCCAAGGTGCCACCTCGTAAAGGCAGCTTGACGACTGGAGACATTTCCAAAGCAACAAGAACAATAGTCCGAATTGTTCAAGCGCATACCTTTCCAAAGGAGTTAGAAATGCTGTCTGAAAAGCAGTTAACAAATTCACCAGATTCAAGCCGTTCACGATCTTCCAAGAAGAAGTTGGCATGTGTTGGTTACCTTAGTCCGTTACGAAAGCTTAGCCCATTTATCCATAACGGGGTTATATGTGTCGGAGGACGTCTTGAGAGAGCTCCAATTGGCTTTGATGCAAAGCACCCAATGATCCTGCCCGGCAGGTGTTTCGTCACCGACCTGATCATCAAACAGTATCATGAAGCAGAAGGCCACGTGGGCGCAAGTCAGGTCTTAACCAGCATTAGACGCAAATTTTGGATTTTACAAGGACATGCAGCTGTTCGGCGTGTTGTTGGCAAGTGTTTCAAATGTCGACGATGGAATGCTAAGCCATGTGAACAAGTGATGGCCCCTCTTCCCAGTTCCAGAGTGACTCCGCAATCGCCTCCGTTTTCTTCCGTGGGAGTGGATTACTTCGGCCCAATATTCGTCAAGATGAAACGAAGTCATGTGAAGAGATACGGTTGCCTGTTCACGTGTTTAGCTGTCCGTGCAGTGCATATTGAGATTGCGCATTCGTTTATACAAGCCTTCACCAGGTTTGTTAGTAGACGTGGATCACCAGTTGAAGTCTTCAGCGATAATGGAACTAACTTTAGAGGAGCAGAAATGGAGATACGAACAGCTATGGAGAAATGGAACATTGACCAAATCGACAATTGTCTCAGAGGACGAGGAGTGTCGTGGCATTTCAACCCACCTTCCGCAAGTCACGCAGGTGGAATCTGGGAAAGAATTATTCGCTCCATACGCAAGATTCTTCGCTCTTCTCCTTGGTGAACAGTTGGTTGATGATGAGACTCTCCTTACTTTCATAGCAGAGGTTGAGAAGATCCTTAACAATCGTCCTCTTACGCCGCCATATAGCGATCCAAAGGACCTCGACCCCTTGACTCCAAGCAAATTGCTGCTACTTCGTCCAAACGTTTGTGAGTCCCCAAGTGGTTCGGAACGTGTTGTGTCGTATGCCTCTAAACGTTGGAAGCAAGCCCATTACTTGGCAGATGTATTTTGGAAGCGATGGATTCGCGAATACTTACCAACTCTTCAGCTAAAGCAGAAATGGCTTCGTCCTCGCTCAAACTTAGCAGTTGGTGACGTAGTCCTTGTCATTGACGAAGCCTCTCCTCGCGGTCGCTGGCCAAAAGGGATTGTGCAGGAAGTGTTCCCAGACAAACACGGTATTGTCAGACACGTCTTGGTCAGGACAGCTTCTTCGGTTTTACGGCGTGACGTGCGCAAACTTTGTCTCTTAGAAGGAACTTTATACTAAAAAGATTGACTTGAAAACGAAACTTTAATGTGCTTTAAACTTAGGCGAATGCTTTAGTTTACTTAGTTTTGGAAAGGCTTTACCGTATGCGCCTTTCGGGGGCCGGTATGTTACCGCAGTTGCGTAACCGTTTCAATACTTTTATTTGTTTTTCCTTTTGTTTCATTACGTAACTTTTTCATGTCCATGTACGCTCACACCTCTTTTGTTTGTCTTAGTTTTTAAAAGCCAATCTTTTTGTGCAAGTTTTTCAATTTCGCCTCGTTGCTTATAGTGTATGCCAGGTTCTTTAGTTTTGTTTTTCGCTGCTGGTAGTTTTTTTTGTGTGTCGTACGTAGAGTCACCGATAAGGTACGTTTGTATTTTGGCCGCATGTTTCCTGTATTGTTGCAAGCTTTCTGTCGTCTTATTCTTAATATATTTTTGTAATTTTCCTTTATAAGAACCGTTCTGGGACGGAGTTTGTGTACCGTACGGGACGAGTATCAAAGTGACATAAATAAAGTAGAGTGCTGAGTTCGTATACAACGGCTACAACAAGAATACAACGTAACAAAATAAAAGGACTTATACTCACCAAAACTATTTCCACCATGCCAATTGCTGTCAAAGAAATAAAGATTTGAAGAATGGCATTATTTTGTCCGATTACCTGGTGAGGTACATGGGTGGCTGGGGTTTGGTGACAGGGGTGTTTGTTTCACCATGCCCAGCTAATATTAGTTGACAAAAATTTGGAGATGATAATAGACTGCAAAACAGTCAGTTCTTGTTTTTGTTTTTTGATGGAGCACTTTTTTTGCAGTTTAAGATGATCACTTTCTTTCAAGTTTCTGATAGACCCACGAGTGATCCTTTGTATGATGGGGTTCATCTTCCCTTGGAATAAATATATGATAAGAAAACAATCAAAGGGAGAATTACAGGTATAGTCAGCAGTTCCGTTCATAGTAACAAAGTTTTACTTACAAATAATGCTTACTCCTAACAAAATGTAAGTGGAATCCACAACTGCACCACGATATAAGGAAAGAATAATAGTAATCTGCCAACAAAATTAAAACATTGTAAATTATTACATGGCACTTACGATAAAGTTGTCCAAACTTAATTACAGTGGAAGACCACCACATGTACCTAATGGGTGTTTTCTACCATAGAAACACTAATGACAGGTAAGACAGTAGAGTTGCAGAATACAGTGCTGGGCAAACGTAATGCAAATATAAAGTAGGCCCATCTCGTGTCCACACCTTAATGGAAGCTTAAAGCACAGATCAAGGTATACATAGTACATGGGTTCCACAGCTTGAACTATAAATTAAATGAGTGCACAGTAATTATCGTTGTGTCTTAGAGACAAGACCGAAAGAGGTTACCACATTCTAGCTGTGCAATGACTGATGCAAAATTAAGTACCATTTGCATCACATTGTATAGATGTAAGATTATCAGCCTTCCTCACAAGAGCAGTACTAGTCTAAGGTTACCCACACTAACCTTTTAATATGTCTTTTTATTTGAATTGATAATTCTAATTGTTATGGGGTCATTTGGTACCATTCAAATTGACACAATGTACTTACAGCTATGGTCAATTTTGAGAACATGGAGAGCCCTTTCCATTATATTAATATATGTTGATAGATTGGCATGGGGGTTGTAATGATAAACGAACTGTTTTTGAATCCCCAAAACAGAGCAAACAATTATGCTAGAGAATTTATGCTGAGAGAAGTTTGTTGGCCTCAACCAAAATGGCATGATGGGTCAGTTGCCAAATGTGGGTATAATTGCACACAGTGTCTATTGTGTGTTTGTTACTAAGCGCATATGAGAATTTCATGGTTTTCACCTAGTTTTTCTCATTTTCAACAACTCAGTCAGCTCAACATTTACCCAAAATTACAGAAGAACATTTCAATCACTTTTCTAACTGGTTGTGGTCAGAAAATTGCTATATTTCAGGATGTTGGTGTTCCGATATACGTAATCCTGTCCATATAGCAAGCAAATAAAGTTATTGTTTGCCAGTGAATAATTTGCAGAAAAAAATGTTCAAGGGTTTATTTTTGAAACATAACAGCAGGACTGTCATTAAGGACTGGGGCCCAGGATTTTCCCTGGCCATTTTAGATAATTCTGGACTAGATCCCTGGCTACTTTCATAGAAAAACAGCATATTGACTATATGACAATAGCTGGATTCCCCAGCTACTTTTTGCACATTACTGCCGACATCAAAATTTAGTGACAGCCCTGGTTACATGTAGATACATGTACACTAGGCTATTTTTGAAGCTAGCCTTTCTGCACATTTATGATGTCTTTTTAAGGCATAATAATATTAGCTAACATTTTTGTTTGCACATGCATATGGATTTAGTTTTGTCTTTCATTAATGATTTTAAAGTGGTACTACGATCAGAAATCACTTGTGTTTTTTTTTCAAATTTCGAAAGTGTGTTTGCTTAACAACGAACTCGCGAAATTTCAAGCTTTAATTTGGAGAAATCAGTTTTTTTATTTTGACTGAAATGTTTCTATTTAGTGATCCGCCATTACTAACTTCAAAATCTTGAGAGAACTGGATCGAGGACAAAATGACATAGAAAGCTCACAAGAGTAAGAATGCAGTGTGTGTAAACACGGCTGATTTAGTATGCAGCACGGGAATTTTGAGCTTTCAGACTCTCAAACTTGTGTTTTGCATGCTTAATTAGCTGCATTCACACACTGCAATTTTAAACCAGTAAGCATATCACATCATTTTATCTTGGATCCAGCTCTCCGAGGCCTATAATCAGTCAGTTACAAACGTGAGTAATGGCGGACCGTTAAATTAAAAAGTTGCACTGAAAGTAAACAGTCTTCTGCTTGAAATTAAAGCTTGAAATTTCGCAAGTCGGGTGTTAAGCAAGCACACTTTCAAAATTTGAAGAAAAAAGACCAGTGATTTTCTGATCGTAGTAGCACTTTAACAGTCAGCAAACTTGCAAGTTTCTTCTGTGTCAGCCATGTTTCCCCTTTGCCCTTTGTAATTGTTGACTTTGCATCAAAATTTATTAGCTGGTAAATCAGTGCAGTCAAATTCAAGGGAAATGCTGATTGGATTGGATCCAAGCAAGCTGTTTAAAACACCCAACCGTTACAGATTGTTCTTGACGAAAACCAATGAAACAGTCAGATTACTTTGAGAACTTTAAGAATTTCCATCGACCACTGTCTGACCAGGAGCAAACATGTAACCTGTATACAATCCATGGTATACCCTTAACTGAAATATTACTGAACAGAATAATATTTTGTCTTTCCTAAGTCACGATATTTTGCTCAGAGTCTACAAAACTGTGCTACCTTTGCTAGATTATGGGATGTGTCATATGGGGTGAATGCAGCAAGGAGAACACCCAAGCTTAGAATGCTTACAAAATCAGGCAATGTGAATTACATGCTGACTGTAAGACATGTACATGTAGTGACATTTCAAGCGAAATGTCACGCTGCCAAATGAAATGCTGCCTGAAATTTCGCTTCCTCAACTGAAATTTCCTGTGAAATTTTGCTACCCCTACATCGAAATGCCGCGCAAAATTTCGAATGTCTGCACGAAATTTCAATAATTTCAGAACAATAGTTTTGTTGAAATATTGCCGAAAATTCGCTTTCTTCAAAATATCGCACAAATTCAGCAAATTTCCTTGAAATTTGACGAAATTCGCTCTTATTACTTTTGCCCAGTACTGTATGCAGACCATGGTTTCATGATGTTCTGATGAGAGAAAACCTGGACCAGGGCCCACGGGCTATCCTATTGGCTACCCTGAATAATTATCGACTGAAAATTGTATCAAAAATATTTAAAAATTACCAATTATAATAATCCTGAACGCCTGAGTTATAGATGCCACGGGGCTGTGATCCTGTTCATGTCCAAGTGTTAAGCAAAGAACTAGCTGGACTCTCAAACTCTCAAACCAAAAGTAACCTCTTTCTTTTGATGTCTTCTGCTGTTTAGTCAATGAAAACCTTTACTTTCGAAATCCTTCAACAGAGAATTTGCTCTCAAGGCTGAACCGAAACTGAATGTTATTCATGCTGCAAGATTTTAGGCAATAAAGTATCTATTGTATATCTTATCCATCTTATTTTGATTCATGTTTTTGTGGCATGCGTGTAGCACACTAAGCCACTATGTGAAGAAGCCAATCAGTGTTAAATGTTACAGGTTGAATTTGATCTCAGGTTATGTTGAATGAAATTCTTTTGTCTCCTAACCCTAAGGAAGAAGACAAAGGGATTTCATTTTGACCTAGGTTAAATAAAAATAACCCGAGATCACATTTAACCTGTAACATTAACATATCTAACCATGTCGATATATCGCCGTTATGTCAATATACATGTATGATCATTGTGTGGGCGCCATATTTGTCATATAATGAAGCAAGGTTTACATTTGGAACGTCTCAGTTGTGTTTTGCCCCTGAAGACTCACAGCTACACAACTTTAAGAATGCACAAGCTTTTGATTCCATCATGGAATCTTTACCAACTCATCTGAAGTGATGGAGTTTGACGTTTTGTCACATGATTTATACTGTGAATCATGCGACTCCATCGCTTGATAAAGATTTACATTCAATCTGTGATATAACAGGATCAAGTAACCCTTTCTTTAACAATATTATTTCTTCACTTTTTTGATTAAGATCACATTTTGTAATGAAATGCTTGATTGTCAATTTTGGCTTCAGCCATTCAGGGTGCCCAATGAAAATAGAGTTTGTAATTGAAAACGTAAACATCAGGAGTTAGAAAAACAAACTTGCAAAAAGCGCGCAAACTTTAAAATATCGCAAAAAGGATGCAACAAACACAAAAGGGAAGCACACTGTTTCAATGACTATTTATGGTTAGGATGAGACGATATATTGTCAAAGCTTTCTCAGTAAAGTAAGTACACATCTTGACAAAACTCAGTTGTAACTACATGTAAGTTGGGTCATGAGGTCATAAATTATGATAGAATGTTATACTAGTAATTGTTGAAGTAAACATTGTTCATCTTGTTGCATCTAAGCGCCGTGGAAAGAAATGGAACTTAAAGTGTTGTACAGGGGCATTTGAAGTGGAAAAAATCAGTTTCTTGTCCACATTACATGTACATGCCAAATGCATAAATTTACAAATTATCGTTCCGGGAACAAAATGCAATTTCTTTTTGCTATGCAACTCTGATTTTTAATTCTTTGGATTACACAGCAGGTAAGTGTTTCACTATAAACTGAGCTTGCAAAAAATAAGATCTCTGATCAGACACATGTAACAGTGGGAAACAGCTTGCTCACTCAGATCCCATGACTCTCAGCACAGAGAACTTATAAGGCCCATGATTGACATGCATCATTGACATAGTAATTTCTCTTTTCAATGTTAAGTAACCAATATTAACATGAAGACCATTGAAGACCAAAAGACCAGGACATTAGAGACAATGCCACTCCGGAAGACATGCACAGATTGGAACACGCACCCTGGTGGCAAGATGAGTTGTTCTTGAGTTTTTAGTTAGTTTCTGCAAATTTATTATAAATATGTCACTATAAACATAGTTTTGTGTTGATTTCATTTAATATATATTTACCACTGGTTTTAGTTGATGGCTTCCAGATTTTCACCCCACAACCTGAATTTTCAGAACTTAAAAACAGACACTTCATTTTCATTTACTTTTAATACCGGAAAACGTTTTTATAGATTCGTAAATCTTTCACTCAACTCCTAATTTAGTTCATGAGAATGACAACAAATGTGTGGTGTTAATTACTCAGGCATTCAGAATTATTATAATTAGTCATTTTTATAATAATTATTTTTATACAAATATTAAGTGTTTAACTATAAAAAAAACTGCGATAAAATAATTTTTAAAAAGTTAACATATTAAGAAAGTTTTTGAAAATTGACGACGTTTTGATGTTGAGCTAAAGTCATTATCAAGTCAAAATGATAGTGATAAGAAAATGTATAAATACTCCTAAAGACACCTGAAATAAACATAGCAGCCCCTCTAATAAAAGAGGAAAGCACAGTCAGAAAGAAACAGCATCCAAGTGCAGTCCAGCCATTCAGGCATTTGGGGGACAGGAACAGCAAGCAGTTTTAAAGAAAACAAATTTATTGTAAACTGCCTTGTTAACCACCAATCCTTCTATGTCATTCTTTCTTTTTTATAATATTTTGTAATCAATGTTAACTTCATCTTCACAATTGGTTTCAGTTGTATATAATTATTAATATAGTGCTGTGATCATTGTTTCAGAAGTAAAAGTAACAAAAAATTAAAAAGATGTTGAAACGCAGTGGCAAGTTGTAGGAGAGGAACAAATTTAGGACTCAAAAGGAACACTATGGCAAAATTTTGAAAGCTGTGGATTGTGTACTTCAGTGAAAAAATGTTGACTTTTATGCGTGATGTACAATCAAACTGTAGCACAGATGCTCTACTAATAAGGGAGACTAAATCAAATCAACTCTAAATCAAGAAGGAATCAAATCAAATCAAATCAAATCAAATGTTGGTTTTTACGGAGAGGGTAAAAGTGGAGTACCTGGAGAAAAACCTCTCGGAGCAGAGTAGAGAACCAACAAACTCAGCCCACTTACGACGCTGAGTCCAGGAATTGAACCCGGAACACATTGGTGGAAGGTGAGTGCTCTCACCACTGTGCCAACCCTGCACTAAAAATGACACAGAATTTGTCTTTGGGAGATTTTTGGATGCTTTAAACCTGCAGGTAACATAATTATACATGACTTGTACAAACCTCACTAAACTATACGCTATCAGCACAATTTTTCAAAAGGTTAATTTCTGCAGGCCCCCTCCTATCCCAAACTTTGGAAGACACTCATATCCTTGGTCAAAAATTTAAGAGTCCTAACATATGGAGTTTGAAACAAATAACTGGATATTTTAAAATAGGGCTCAGTTAAAAGTGAACATGCAGTATTAAAATTTGGACAGTCATATACTTACCACAACCATTACGACAACAAATGAGATAAACAGGAACATTATCAGTTTCTAAATGAAAACAAAATAACACAATGATAATTTAGGTAAACATGCATACACAGCACAAACTAGTGTTACTTTACTATAATTATCTTTAATATATCTTGCACATCTTTTCATTAAAATTGAGCGTGCCTTGTAAGAGTATAAAGCATGCAGACAACACCATTTTTCTGCACCTGCAGTTTCAAAACCATTACTGACAAATCTGACATAAAATAGTACAACTGTAGTCATACAACAGAACTGATGAGATGAATTCATATTAGTGCTGCTGATTTTGACTGAACGATTTTATCCGCCTGTTAAAAGAAGTTTTACAACGAGACACAGTGTTGACGCAACATGTATAGTATGATCACTAATGCCATTCTGTGGGTACAAGCTGAAAATAAAATTTGCTCACTTTTCTTACAAATAAAACAAATGATGCCTTAACTGTACTTTGTTCTGTTATAAGGCACTCAAGGAAGTGACAAGACCACTCAAGAAGTCATGCGCTTATCATTTCTTTGCATGTCTTATAAGAGAACAATTAAAAAGCATGGTTAAGGTTTTTCTTATTTTTTAAACTTAAGATAATATAATACACTATTACATAAATTATTCCCTTCTAACTTGGACTAATATAACTATTAATAATAATTATATAATTTCCTTGATGACCTATTTATAAACACATAAACATATTGGAAATAATAATAATTGTCACTCAAAAGAGTGCTTAATGGGGAGACTAACTTAACTTACACATTTTCAATATTGTTGCTACCAGAATTAAACACAATATTTTGTGGACACAACAGGCATTTATTTGAAAGAGGGTGAATCATGCTTTGTACTCAGCTAAATAAACATGTGTAATGCAGGTTATGGGAATCAACACAGCTTAGCTTAACACTTAGTTAGCAATTGATGGGTATTTTGCAAAAGGGGCTGCTTTTTTGCCTTAAAATACAAATCTCTCTAAATTCACTCCACTTTGGCAAACAGTCTGGTTATGATGTCAGAAGTGAAGTTCTGTACTTATTATGATATTTAATTTAAGACCTGCATTCAGCAAATTGCCTATAAAACTGAACCAAATAAAAGAAAAGAAAAGAAATCAACCATGCATCAGATACATTTGTTCCTGTTTCTTGAGTTTATGGGAGAAGTCATGAGCTAATCTTTTCGATCCTAACTTTCTAATCGCAAAAAAGTGCAGAATTTCATTTCTGACACCATTTCCAGTTTATAGGTGAAAGTACATGTAGAGTGGGTTTAGATATATTTTGGATTTTAAGGCAAAAAGTGATACATGTATATGCTGTTTATGCAGAACACCCTTCAATTATTTGCATGATCCCCCATCCATGATCCTTGGTCCTGATTCTCAACCTCTGACCCTCTATCCCATTAAAAAGCAGTAAAGAGTGGTACTCTATGAGAAGTTACGCATCTCTGAAAATATTAACCAAGTCTCAAATTCTTGGCATTTGAAATTAGAGACTTGGAATCTCAGGCTCACTAGAATTTTGGACATCTTGAAGTCTTACACACACACACAATGTATATTTTGATAATTTTGACCTCTGAGACTCAGAAAATATACACAATATTAGCTCGCACCTCACAATTCAACATGCAAGAAAAGCAACTGGTCTAGTTCATTTCTTTTATCAGTAACAAATAACCAACACATACTATTTCATAAATGAGCAGGAGTGTTTTATCAAGTTTAAAACACCAGGTGCAGCCAAGTGTTTTAGGACTTGATAAAACACGAATAATAATTTATTGCAAATTTATTGAACGGCTTAAAAAGCTTTACTGTACATCTATCCAATCTTATATATTACACTAAAAATTAGATTCTGGGTTATTTTGGCCTAGAAAATCAGATGTAAAATTTAGCCATGTCTTTATCAGATATAAAGACACTCATTAAAAATTAACTTCTTTTGCATTTCCTTCATGTATTATTAATGAGCTTTTTAAATGATGAATCATGAGAGTAAGTATACATATGAATGCTAAATGATTCAGATCTGGAGCTATCTCAGCCTCTATTGGAGATTTCAGTAACTTACAGTCACTCATTTTAGTACTATTAACCTGACATTTTCTGGCAGTTAGTGTCTCAAACTGTTACACATAAAGTCTCCGGCTTGGATTTGATAAAAACATAAAAGTCTCCATCAAACCTTTTGTAAAAAAAGGTCTCATGTTTTCACAATGTCTCAGGTTTACCTTTCTATATCCTTAGAAAAGTGAGAGTTGGTGGATTGTTGTTTTCATTTCAGTGATCATATGGAACAATATCCACTCCAGGTTGGGTATCTACAGACTAAGGAGCCACTCCTTCAACATGAAGTAATTTCACAACCCTGGGCTAAATTAGCTGCTGATTTGTGCACGTCCAATGGATGCACCCTTCTGATTGTATCCGATATTTCAGCAATTTCATCAAGGTTTCCCATTTGCAAGCTACATGTATCACAACATCAGGCATGGTTCACAAGTTGAAGACCATTTTTGCACATTTTGTGTCTAAGGAGTTCAAAGCATTCACGAAGAACTGGTCTTTCAATCACGTCACCACCTCGCCTACATATTCTCAATTGAATGGCAAGGCAGAAAATGCTGTAAACACTGTGAAACATCGTTTTGAGAAATGCAAAGAATCAGGTGTTTCTGAATTTCAAGCCTTGTTGGAATGGTGTAAGTCACCCCAACAGAGGGAATGGCTACCAGCCCTGCATAATGGTTGATGGGTCGTCGCTGTCGTACGCTGTTGCCCATGTCCGAATCTCTCCTCATGCCCAGTTATTCACTGCGTGATGATTAGCCTGGGACCAGGCTCCACAGTGGGGTTAAGGAGCGAAAAGAAGGAAATGGGGGAGGGGAAGAGGCTTCGGAGCCTGGAGACATGCCTTGAATGCCACCAATCCACCCTGAATTAATTGAAATGTCAACAAGTTAATCAAACTGTCAAAAGTTGATGTCACAGATGTTTCTTTGCATGAATGCAACTAAAAAGTCAACATCGGCACGCATAAGTTTTCAAGTGGAGATACTGTAAGAATGCAGCGAGAGCAAATTTGACGCTTCTGCAAGAAGGTTTTGATTTCACCTGAAGGCAAAAGGGTGCCTATCGTTGTTCGTTGATCCTGGACAGCAATTTGTCATTTTAGCTGAAGACTTCAAAACACTTGGACATCAATTAGTGCATGGAGAGGTTTATTCTGAACTGGCTTGCCTTTCTTGTAATGGTAATTAATGGTAAGGTATTTATATACTGCTCGTATCATATAGTCCCATGGCAGTTTACATCACTGGCCGGGGGACTTGACCAGACTGCTTGTGCAGTTTACAATATTAATGAAGTAAGTAATGAGTGCCCTTGTAATGTGCCACACGTGCCAGGACAGACACTAGGGGTGGTCACAGCCAGAGTTTTTTCATGTCCCTTGTGGTTCTTTTATGTCCCACAGAATCAGATTAAGTGAAAGTACTGTGAGACGGGGCCTACGGTTTATCGTCCTTATCCAAGAAGACTAGAAAGTCTAACCATTTGCAGATGTCAATACAAAGGCAGCACTTTCTCCTCAGTTATTTAAAGACCCTGAGTGTTGGTCTGGCCGGGATTAGAACCTGTGACCTCCCGCATGGTAGTCTGGTGCTCTACCACTGAGCTAACTGGTCTGCTGTGTGCCAGACAAGTTGTAGATTACAGCAGTCATTTACAAAACTTGTAGCCCATTGCAATGAGCTTCTAGACCAGGGTCAAGAATCACTTGGCAGTATTCTGTTCAAGACAGAAAGTTTGGGATCACATGCAAAGGGATCCACTGCGCTCCAATCCCCAACTGGCATAACACCCTCAATGAAGTGAAATAATTAAAGTTGGCTTAGAGGAAAATGCCCCGAATATGAAAGGCGAACTGCAGGCCACACCAGCGGCAACACGACTAGAACAGCCAATCATTCTATTTTCCAAGTTTCTTTTACAAGATAATGAGGGAATGAGGGAGCAATTGAAAGATTAAACTCTTCCCAAAACCAGTCGCAAGAATCGCTCTTTTTTGCCACCAACAGACCGATATCACATTTCTGATGAACAATAGATTATGCCCGTCCAGACTCATCATCAGGATGAGTTCTAGCTCCCACTGGATTAAGATCCTTTGTGTTTGCTTGTTTTGTGGACGAGGCTGGATGGGCAAGTCTATTGTTCACAACAAGCGTGATATTAGTCTATTGTAGGCAAAGCTCTTGCTCCTCTTTAAGCTGAGAAATATGCGGAAATTCTCTCATAGAAGCCTTTATTGCTTGCTTAAAATCGATGTCCAAGAACCAAACGCCTGAAAGACGCAATTTCTTTTCCTGAACTGAAGTTACACAACACGTGCATGACTTTCAAGTATTAACGATCCTTTCCCCTCCCCCAGTCCCCTGCTAGGCTCGCTTCGCTTGCCAATTTTTTCGTCATGTTCCTTCTTTTTGCTCCTTTAAACCCCACTGCAAAGCCTGGTCCCAGGCTACGTGATGATGTACGTGCTATGTCTGACAAGAAATGTCGTTAGAAGTATTACTATGATCGACACGCAAAGCCACTTCCTAATGTTATTCCTGGTGAAATAGTACGAATGAGGCTTCCTGGGCACCAGCTACCTGTTTGGATTCAGCCGGTCCTCGTAGTTTCCTTGTCAGGTCTGGAAGTACAGCTTATCAGAGGAATAGGTGTGACATTATTAAAACTAGTGAGACTCCTGCTGCTAGCCAGACCATTGTTCCAAAGGAAAAACCGTTGCCCAGTAGTTACGGAACAGTATCACCTGGACACATGACAGTGCACATTCCGTCAACTCCCAACATTCCTGTGTCGTCTGCTGAGCCACCATCTTTCCAGCCTGATGTGCCGCCAGCCAACCTTCAAAGATCACAGAGAGTAAGAAGACCCCCAACAAGATTTCACGATTATGTGTTGATGTAACAGCGTAGCCAGATCATCGGAATTGCGCCCACTGAAACACATCGATTGTAATTAATATTAATATGCAAATATAAATGCAGAGCAGTTAATCATCGAATTCTCTAGTGTATATCAATGTCATTAAGCACCCAGAACATACATTGTAATAATGCTTATTCATCAAGAAACAGTAGATGTACTGTAATGTTATTTCTAAAGGCCGTATCAATTTAAACTCTGAGAATGAATATGTGAAATTCATACGTATATTTGAACAGCGGATTAAATATCGAAGACGTGAATGATCGCCGTTAGAAATATTTCCCAAGTTAAATTACATAAACGCAAATGAGTGTGAAATAAATCTGTAATCAGTTCAATCGGTTAAGCGCATAAACATTTCATCTTTTCTTTGAAAACGATATAAAGCCAATGTACTTGTCCTTTTCCCTGAAATTCTTCTATGATGTCACCACAGTTGACCAGACAGGTCATGTTTCTACCGAATTCAAATACTACAACATTATTTTGATAACAACAACTCTTGCACGCCGGTACTCGAAGAATGCTTTTGTCTGCATAACACCGGTTCACGTGAGAAAGCTGTATCCAACATGGGTCGCGTTATGGTCAATCAAACCAAAGCAAGCGATGATTAATCGATAACAATATAAACTCACTGCCTCTTTTCACTTTTAACGCGAACACAAACACGCCAAAAGTAGAAACGAAGTGATCGATCGCGCGAAATGAAGCACAACAACACTGGAAAACAGATGATCGTAAACAGGTATTGCAAAGTTCATGCGGCGCTTGCCGATATCTTTTGCAGTTGTGGCTTGTTTTCGCAAAGTTCTCCATACTCGCACGGCTGGTATTAATCGATAGCGAGCACATTTTCAAATGTTTTCACTGTACAAGCTTCTGTTATTGCCTTATAATGGATAACGAAGGAGATTCATGTAACATCTAAAGCTCCCTTTTGGGAACTACATGTATGTTTTCGAGTCAAAAAGGAAGTGAAAGCAAAGGCACGTCTTTGTTAGTGCGCAGAGCCTCATGGGTACCCCACTTTTTACGGCCGACGCATTTTAATGGACACGATTCCATAATGTTATGTGCTTGATGTGACAAGACCCTCATGCAGCCAGATTTCACGATTACGTGTTGACATTTATGTTTTTGCGAGACTGTTAGTTTTTCGATTTGTTAGAAGAGTGGTCTCCCTCGCAGCCGCTTTTTTGGCCAAAAAAGCGGCTGCAAGGGAGACTATTACAAGAGGAAAGGTGTGACGAATGCTTGTGCATGTTATCAAATACCATCATTAAACTTTGATTATTTGTGGTATGTCTCACCTCTGTGTTAGAATAATTATGGTCATGTGTATAAAGGTTGATCAACTATTGCATTTAAAAGGTCAGCTTTTGGTTGCTGCTTGTTACAATGTAAGATGTCTGTTTACTGTACCATTCATTTCAAGGATAGACAAACAAAGAAAATTACCATTTTAAATGATGTAAGCTCTTTGTTTGTCTAGTTGCAGTGGGTTGTTTGCATCCCAGCATGGTGTTTTAATTTGTTACTACCATGCGACTGACATCCTGCAAAGGGCCCATTCTAGCTAATATCTTGTTTCAGTTCTGACATCACAGGTTTATAAAGTGTCAGCTGAAGTTACATTATCTCTCTGTAAAGGGTACACCTGGAGCTGGTCCTGAGGGTGTCTGCCTTAGAGAGTTGACTGTACTACATATCTCTAACCATATTTTAAGAAAGTCATAATCAGCAAATGGCATCTCATAGAAAAACAACCATTTTTGAGAGAAATATTGAAAGACCTCCTGTAATTTCACATAGAAAGGGAGAGTCATTAACCCATTGACTACCTAGCATTTTGCCGAAAAACACCTTTTGAAGGTTGTCGAGCCGTTTTCTGGCCAGATTCTAGCCAAAAAGAACCAAAACTGCCCAAATCTCTGTTTGCTGGTGGAGTTCATCACGCCATTTGTCCCTGATGCTTAACATTAGCTTCCAAGATCGGGCATGTGCAGAAAGCAAATTTCGAGTTTCACCACCCCCTCTCCTTCTACCTTTCAATTTTTCTCCTCCCCTTTTCTTTCACTTTTCTTGCCTCGCTTTCTTTTTCTCTTGCTGGGCATTTCCTGGGCTTCCTTTCGGTGGGAAAAGATTTGTGGAAAACTTTTAGGATCATAGGATTAGGTGGAAGGAAGTGCAGGTGGGTAGTGGAACAAGATTTTCATTCAAATTTTCAGGTTAACGTCACTTGGTTTTTTCACATTTTCTCTGGCCTGCTGGACAGAATCGTGCTGATCTGGGTATGGTTTGAAAGATCTCTTCCCCCTACACATGCTACATGTAAAAGTTGTCCACGGGCATTAAAACTGATGACGTCACAAGCGGTACAAGGGACGTGGTTCTGCACGGCCGGTTTTGGCCAGCTCGGATGCTAATGGGTTAAAGAGCTCAACAATGAAGATCAAAGATACAAAGCAACGTATGGCCTGTTAACATTACCAGTATTTACAATTATTTGTGCAACAAATGGATTGAGAAGACAACTAGTCAAATGAGCCTTGTACGATTGCAGATGTAGGGAAAAATAAATAAAGGTGCAGGTCATCTGCTGTAGGGTGAGGTAGGTCTGTACAAGGAAAAACTGTGCCCTTAGTGTTATAAAGTACTATTCACCTTGGGTACAGATTTTTCCTATAGGGACCTCCTTGCCTGTGAATAACGTACATGTATTCTAGCACCTAATTCCCTGAGTTCTCCATTAATTTATGCTCCATATCTCGCATACCCCAGGGCTTTTGTGGGCTTTTGCTTCACAGTGAAAACAAATCCCAGGGCTGTCCCAGGGGTTAACCCCCAGTATTCCCAGCAACTGTAGCAGTCACGCAACGCTTGAGAGTCCTTGACAAAAATGCCACTAAAACTACGTTGCCATAACTGATAATCGCTGAGATAGTTGATCTTTACCTTCAGTAATCTCTTCACAAACAATTAATTTTATAACGGGGAGGAAGATTCACTAACAAGCGAAAAACACTTAAGCTTAATTGTGCGACGTGATCCATGGTCCGGAAATTATAAACTTACATCGAGTTATTATAACTTCAACACGTACAGTGTTAAGTTTATTATTACGGACATACTGCTGTCACCAGCAAGATGAAGACAAATATGCTATGTTGTAGTAAAATTACAGGTTATTGCTGCTGTTATAATTAAGGTACATCTGGTAGATGTGCACGTTCGACATCTCCTAAAATGAGAGTTAAAATGGACATCAATCTTACGGAACTCAAGTACTACATAAGGGTTCGATGCCTACCTCCTTAGGACTTTTTCCTTTGTCATGGAACAAGGCCTCACTGTAATCATTATTAGGAGTATAAGGTGGTGCATGAGGCTGCGTGCCATCTAGAAGTCTTTTATTGCTGTCTTCTTCCGCCATGTTGGATTTTCAAAATACGATACTTTCCGAGGAAAAGCGAAGTGATCCGAACCCGAACATCTCCGAAGATAACTTGCATGACATATCAACGGAGGGTCAAAATGGTTCCTGATGAGGAAGTCGAGGATAATAGTTCATCAGCTCCACTGTACTACGAAGTTTCCCCCTTCATGGTATGAATGTTCAACTTTATCAATAATGGTTGCATATTCCGTCACGTTATATTGTATATCGAGCCCCAGTTTATAGTTTTTTTGGAGGAAGCAACTCGAGCCAGGGCAACTCACTGAATCACACAATCGATCATGTAAGCTTACAGAACTGAGAAGTAAGAGGAGGACAGTAAGCGAGATCTAGAAACACTCTTCTTTGCACCATTCCCTTTGCTTTATCGACAAATCTGCAACGGCCCTAACTTAAACTTTCAGCTGTTATAATGCCAGTCCTGTGGACCAAATTGCAAATTCATGGACTGTCGAGGTCCGTAGCGGGGTGCAATTTGACCTGTGCCATTGACCAGGGGTGCACGTGGTTCGTCAACCCCAGGCCTGTCCATGTTCTGTTTACGTACCTGTTCTGTTTAGTAAGCCTTTCGAGTACATTGTTTTGGTATGAAGCGTCCTCTTGGTTTTTTCATTTGTTTGTTTATCAATAAAAAACACTGGTTGGTTGGATCTTATGTACTTATGGCACCCATTGACTGAGTATCGACCGATACTGTTGGCTGAGTATCGGTCTATATATCAGCCAATACTCAATCAACATGTTGACCGATACTCGGCTGATGCTACTGGTTGATATTGGTCAGCCCAGTATCAGCTGATATATCATCGCGTAGAATGGTGCGACACATCCAGGACCAGTTATATTATTTAGGTTCGAAGCGCTAAATTTGAAAAGGCATCGTCAGACAAAAGCCTCTAAATACAAAGAAAATGGGCAAAACGTTTAAACAGTATACAATTTGCTCCAGTGTGAAAAACTAAACCATTTCAGGAGTTAGGTTTACCCTGGCTTCTTCAGTAGAGATATTAAGTTAACAATTTGAGACCCTTTAGACCTTTCTTGGCCTTGAAAAAGTAGTATCAAACGAGCTTCTAAAATTCAGGTTTTTCGCTTCTTTTCAGGATTCCTTTGGTTAGGTTTACCTGGGAAAAATAAGCATTAAATCAAAACTAGAGATGTGCAAAATTTGGAAGAGTGGAAGTTGTATCAAAACTATGATTCCCAGAAGCTGTTCCGTGAACACAAAAATGCGCTCCGAAATCACTTGTCCTAAAACCCCCAAGAGACTTTGGAGCAAGCAAAACCTCCGCCCCCCATGAACAATGGGACTTACTTTAACTACCAACACATTGTTCTCGCATAGATTGAAATTTAATTAATGCTTACTTCTGGTGATCGCTTTTGCAGTTTTTCCGCTGTAAGCATATTATCGTCAGCATGTTTTTTTCAATCCAAACTCTGTTTTGGCATGGACAACAGTATTTTTTCCTGTAAAGTGCACACTTCAAGCTTTAAGCAGCATTCCGAATTGTTTTTCTACATCCAGTGGAAGTCGAGTTCTGATTTTTTTTTTTAATGCAGTAATTTGTGACTCCTGCAGTTAAGCAATCGGAATAACTTTTTCTTATGAATTCTTATTTTGGCATCAAAAAAGTGCTATTGAGAATTATCGCACCTACACTAACTTGAAATCTACTTCGGGTGGGAAAGATTCCCTCATTTTTGCATACGGTAGTCAATTTCAGGCTCTCAGACTTACTCAACGAGTGAAAAGAAAAGCGAGTGCAAGATTTGAAATACAAACTTTAACAAAACAAATGCAGGCAAGAACTTGTAGTGAAGACATGATTTAGCACTCAACAGCCGCGGGAATGGAGCACAACTATGGGGTTCAATTTATAATGCTTTATACTTTATAGTTTGGATTAAGTTAGACTGAATGCTTTAATAATCAAACTCACATAAAATTAGTTGATCGATTTTGCCTACATGTAGTAATGAAACTTAATGGAATCCATGGATCAAGTTCTAATAGCGAGAGCTCGATTAACTAAGCCAAAATCAAGCACACGCCATCTTTTTTACTCTATTTATTTAATGGTTTTGTGCAACTCAGTTTTCAGTACATGATTGAAAAGCTGGTCTACCATTGAATAGAAATGCCAAGCAAATGACTCGCACGTTGCGCTTGCTATAAACCTGTGATCAAGTCAATTTCTCATGATCTTTTTCCTCTTCATGAGGTTCCCATGGAAAAGCGGCATAAACACGAAAAATGAGAACGCGGAAAATTTCGTCTCATTGGCAGGTCGATTTAAGTATCACTTGTACAAAGTGCGTGTCGTAATGGGTTGAGAAGTTTTCGGCCGTCAGAATAAAATAATTTATATATAAAATTAAAAAATAAAAAATAAAAATAAAAAATAATTAAATTAAAAATTAAATTAAAAAATAAAAATTTTGCTGCACACAAATTCGCAGACGAAACTCTTTTTGAAGAGTGTGGCCCGCTTTTGATTAGAGCTATGGTTAAAACTTAATCACACCTTGGGATTTACTTTGCACGTCCAGTTGTTTGATTGACAGCAGCTGAAATCTCTAAAGAGACTTGGCTATTCCCAAAGCTAACCCTGTAGACCAATAGCAGAGGCCTGGTTCTGGATACATAAATTATTATGCCGAATGTCAAAAAACTTGGTGCTGTAAGTACATGTCGTAAAGACAATGGCACATCTGGGTGATGTTGACTGACATGTCGACTGACACTGGTTGCTATATCGACTGACAGTCGGTAGACAAGTCGACCAATATGTTGATCGATAAGTCACCAGCATTCAGCCAACTCTTAACCGACACTCAGCCTCTTCTCTACCATCGCTCTTGTTACCGAGTTATATTGTCTCTACTCACTTTCTCTTGTTTCGGTTGCCCACTACACTACATGTAATTCATGGCAATTTTTAAGGGACTTTCGGCAGCTTTCGTCCCTTTAACCAGTGTGTTATCTCTTTCTGACTGTCCTCTTTTGCCTTTTATGAACAGAAACACAGAATAGTGTCAGCTACAAACAGTTGCACTACACTTAATTCCGACCACAAAAGAGGTCCCCATGATTGTGCAGACTTCTGCTCTCCCCTCCCCTTATCAATGTTGGTACAAATGCAAGGCCATGCAGAAAATGTGTTCCAGCAACATTGATTAGGGGAGGAGGGAGGGTAGTCTCCTTCGCAACCGTTATTTGGGTCATCACGCAATGCTCCTCCCCACTAATGGCTGCTCAGTCAAGCTTTGCATTCCTTTCCCTCAAACTGACCAATAAGGAGTAGGCTTCCATTTTCTGGAAACCTGGTCCTAGTCTTCGTCTTGTTGTGTTTTAGGTGGCAAATATAACAAGAAATATGATTGGTACAGCTGCCAAGAATAACTTGCATTTTATTGGTTCTCAGTAACAGAGGGAAAGGAATGCTTAGCTCGAGCGAGCAGCCATTAGTGGGAAGGAGCGTTATGTGACGACCCTAATAACAGCTGCAAAGGACACTAGGGGGAGGGGAGTCTTGCCTGTGGTGTATTAACTCTCACTGGAGGAGGTTTAGGAGAACAGTGTGTTTTTTATTGGGAGTGTCTCAACATTTTTGCAACTGGTTATCTTAATGTGTTTTCCTTGAATGTTCATTCTCTTATACCTGGACATTCAATGCAGGAAGTAGTGTACTTTTACTATATGAGATGTTTTTAAAAATAGGTGTTTCAAAGTCTTACATTGTGAGGCTGAGAAATGGCTAGGGCTAAAAGTGTATTTTTGCATTTCGGTCATCACATATTCGCATGGAATTTCAGTATTTTACGAGAGCAAGCAGAAAAACAAGCCCAAAGATGGCCATGAACTACTGATTAAAGATTGTTTTACTTTTAACGGAATTGTTGGATATCAGTCTAAGTAGAGAAGTTAGGCAGGTGTCTTCGGTTTCAGAAATGGCATATCAACTGGTGTTAGATCTATAATATAAGGGTTTGTTTATGGCCCTCTTTGAAATGAACATCACCACACATTCTTATGTAATCTTATGCCATTTCAAGGGCAATTAAGCCATTGAGGAAGCTCTCCATTGAAGCAAATCATCTTCTACTGAAAAGAAATCCTGACATAAGTTAATTTTTAAAAAAGAGTTATTATTCATAATTTGTGTTTGACGGTGTCAAGACCATTTTCACATGAGCATGAAAGCTGTTTTCAAATTAAGCATGACACGCTAACGAAGACTTAAATTAAACATGATTCGTGAACGATCATGTTTTACATGAATTAATTTAAAGTTATTTTAGTGTTCTGACCCGTAAATGAGTCCCCAGTAAAATTGGGTGGGGGTGTGCGGCCCACGTCCTAAAACCCCTACCCTATTTCAGACCAAAATCTGCGATTTTCCCTACCCTATTTCAGACCTGACCAAAAATTTGATACCCTATTTCAGACCTATTTCACTTACACTGTTGGCATAAACATAATTTGAGAAGGCTTTTGTGACTCTTTTGTTGATGATCTTATTGCCTTATGATGAAGAACTAGCTTCTTCTAAAAGCAAATTAAATTCATGAATAAAGTGCACAAACCATACCCTATTTCAGACCAAAATGGTTAAAATCGATACCCTATTTCAGACCAAAACTTCCGGTCATCTTTTATATTAAAATCTCTTTTCTCCCGCGATGACCTTTGATCTCTGATGGAATTGAGATACTATATAAACCATTTTTGTCTTGTATTTTGTATCTGTGAGGCTTCTGTTTCTCCTGTGACATCAATGACACACCATCCATCAATGAGCTCTGTCCACTCCCACCTCCACATGCTACCATCTCTACACAAAGGAAAACTGTTGAAGTGTTTCACAAACAAGCTGAGTCAAGATTGTTTTCTATTTGAAAAGCTGAGATTACTTCGTTATCTTGTTTTGCTGCTTAAAATTCTGTGGAAGAAAACCGCATAGATTTCATACGAGTTGGTGGGCGAAAATATCCGAGCTGTGAAAATATCCACCAGCGGCCACCAACAATGAGGTAAATAATAGTATATACTAAAACAGTGAGATTTATAGAACTCAAAAATGGTCATTTTTAACTCATTTATTCCTGTCAACAATTACGATTTTCACGCGCAAACAATCGAATTGTGCTTTGTGGTGAATAGCACTTGCTATCCAGAGTTTGAGTAGCCAATCATTTCGCTCAAAAAACGCTATCCACTGTTTTAGTATATACTGAAAGTTCTGTAGCATGAAGCCATAGCGTCATTAGGGGTATTGGAAAATCGTCTGCAAAGAGCCGTCAAAATTTCTCTCATACCTAGCGACATCGAGATTACAAGTAGAACAAGCTACCTCTGGAGTGTAAACAGCCTAAACTGGTTACTCGATGGGAAACATTAATCAGTGAATTTGTTTTTCAATTTAATGTGGAACGCAAATTACTCAAATTAGCGTGAACGTGAAGGGATTTTGGGAATTATCCATGGCACATGAAAGTCATTTTGTCAATTTTTAATTTGTTCAACAGAGAATAAATTACTTTAAGACTTGTGTCTTAAGTGTGAATGATATATGAAATGAATCATATATGAACTGCAGAAATGAAATCAAATGAAGAATGATCCTCGCAGTTGTGAACACAATTTTTTTTTTATGCGGTAGCTGGTGCTATGCAACTGGGAACCGATGAACTTTTGCACGTTACAGAAGGCACCTTCGACGTTGGTTACCAAATAGCGGTCCCTTGCGCGTGATTTGTTTCTATCTGAATGGATGTAGATGAGGTCTCCAACTTCAATGCTGGGAGTAGGGCGAGGTTGGGCCAACGGGGCTTTGGATTTCATGCTGTGAGGATGGTTGATAAGTCTTTGATCGTGCTGTTTGGTTATGAGATCTTCGTCGGACATGGGAAGTTGGCAATTGGAGAATTGGTCTTGTTGAGACCACATCTCACAAGAGGACAAGCCACGGGAATGGATGCGGGAATTTAAGTTAGCTGTTGCTACTGCTAAGGTAACTTCTGAAACTGCACCTCCGAGGGGGTCTTGGCGAAGTAATTCAATCTCTAGCTCTTGTACAGCCCTTTCCACCACAGGGTTTTTATTGGGGTTCTTCGGATTTCCAAGTTCGAGGACGATTCTGTGGTGTTGCAAAAGCTGGTCATTGACGAGGGACTTGAACCCAGGGCAGGGTCTGTTTGGATGACGGCGGGAGGGCCGTCTAAAGGATGTAGCTGAATGCACGGGTGAACCAGGGCGTCACGTAATGTGTGATGGTGCTCACCTTCGATTACCATTGTGGAGGTGTATGACGTTACGGATTCCCTCAGGACCAGTATAAGTTGTCTGGAACGTTTGAGGACGTCAGTGGCAAAGGAGATACCAATGGCATCTGGCGGCTCACATGAAGACTGTTCAATGCGCGCCTGTGGGGTTTGGCTTAAGGCGGCGCAAGAGGTGCAACTCCTAACTATGCGTTCGATGGCCTTATCCATGTCTAAGGCAAAGAGGTACCACTTGGTAACCATTTTAAGCTGATGGCTTGAGGGGTGGCTCAGCTGGATATGCAAGGCAGTCAGCAATCTATCCAGAACCTGTCTGGGGACAATAATGCATTCCCTAGAGTGAGTAAAGGGCTCGTCACGTTTGACTACCAATAAGCCATCCTTGGCGATTGTCGCAACGTTCAGGTATCGTTTGACATCCTTAACATTGGTGAGCTTTTTTGATGGTCTTGTTCCTTGAACCAGATGAGCATGTGTGCGTCTGAGATCTTTGCACTCTGACTGGATGGCTAACCAAGATGCACGGGTTGTGAGAGGTAATCTCGCATGGCTGTGGAGAATGTCCTGAATAGAGGTTTGGCGAACTACAGACTCTTGGGTACGATGAATAAAGGCGCAAACTTGGCAGGTAACGTCTTGGCAAGGGGGGGCGTTGTGACTGGCAAAGTCGGACGGCAGAATGGCTGCACCAGATACATGTCTGACGGAGGCCTGGAAACGACTTACAACTGAGAGAAAGGTAGAGACACGTGGGCTGGCGGAAAATTCGCCGCGGCACAGTTTCTCGAACGCTTGGACACAGGGTTTGCTATCTGTGAGAATGCACGCGTTGTAGTTGGACTGGGTTATGTAAGGACTAAAGTGTTTGGTGGCAGTGGCGATGGAAAGTGCCTCGATCTCACAAGGCAGCCAGGAGACTGGTGATCCTCTGAGCTTTGCACTAAAGAAGCCGGCGAGATGAAGTTTGTTTCCACGGGTAACATACAATGTGGCGCCGATACCTGGTGGTCGAACCGCCCCGTCGGTGACTATCCAAAGTAAATCATCGGGTTTCGGAAGGGTGATAGTGCGATTGCTAGACAATGCCAGCTCTGCTTCTTTGAATGTAGCTCTGAGGTCATCGGACCAGGAAATGGCTTCGTTGGACT
>JAEMWC010000766.1:287500-297500 GCA_016490735.1 Pachyseris speciosa | reverse complement strand
GCCTAGATATTGTATGGAGCAAAATATTTATAGTGCCATTAAATGGCATCTTTTGCCATAAATGTGATCATGTTGATCTTAACTTACAGAAATTGGCGTTAAGAATTTTAGCTGGAATCACAGGACTTATTGTAGTGGTATGTATATGTTATCTTGGTACAGTTACTGTTAGTAGTTGTTTGCACAGGAACAAGTACCCAAGTGCCTCATAATTAAACTTGACCTCTTGATGAAGTGGACTTGTCTGGACTCAGGTCATTAGTTTTAAACGTTATGTCATCTTCTTTGCAAACAGATGGATATAGTTAGGTACAATAGCTATCATCAGGGGAAAGCCTATGCTACTCCCTCATTTGACTCACTAGAATCAACCAATATAATTTAATCCCTTGTCAGCCCTACACTAAACCACTATTCGTTGCAAACATTATATTATAAAATTTAATACTTAATGATAGCCTTATCGAACCAACAGGTGTCAGAAAATGGAGAGAAATTTCCACTAGATTTTGAAAATTGGCAAACAAAATTTTCTTGATATTAATTAAACCCGCTAGTCAACGACCAGCTCCCTTAAAATGAAGAATATCCCTATTTCTTCTTTGTTTAAAGCAATATATTTAAAATTGCAGATGTTTCAAAAGGAAATCCAATATTCTAGAACTCCAGAAAATGGTATTATTACAATGGAAAATGGATAAATGTGCTCCTCTCTTTAGTTGCTCTAAGTTGCTCGATCTTATTGTTAGTTTAGCAACGTTTATAGTATTTTACTGACTTTAGTCTATGTTTTGTTTCTTTTTCCCATGTTTCTTTGTTTGTAGATATTTATATCTAGCTGTAGTTGTCAATTTAAAAACTCCCTTGTACTTGTTTTTGTACGTAAATAACTAATTAATATCTATTTAAAAAATCCTCAGGGAAAACAAAGCAATTAATTCTATAGCTAGGACACCAGCCATTTTGAATCTGTGGTGTTAGTCATGGCATGTAACTTTAATTTTGTTACTCATATACAGATTACAATTATCTTAAGTTTCATCAAAGCTGGAGAGGACTCTATGATGTATCTAGTTGCAGTTAATATGTTAAGTATGTATATTTCAATACAAGTTATTATTTAGTGGGAGTGTGTGTAGAGGTGAAATTTGTTGCCACATTATTAAATACTCAAGATACTGTCAGTGTAACTAGTTTGATGTTAATTACTATCTGATCAGGCATGAGAAGCCTTCCAAAGGGTAGAAGCCACAAGTGACAATGAATATATTGGCTCCAAAAACACTGCAACAGTCCTTAATTCTCCAAAAAGACTGACAACCAACATAAATTGGCAGAAAAGCTTGACAGTAATTTGCAACAGGGACAAATTCTCCACTTTCCATTCCTTTTTGGTTTCTTTGCAACAGTGACATGTACATTTGTCCCTAACGAGACAAGCAAGAAGACAGAGTCCCAAATGAGTGGCAAAGTGACACCAGAGTCCACCCCTTGGTAGCTGGCCTCACCTGAGTGCGAGCATATTTTTTAGTTAAAATGTTTAGAATTTTGAACAGTACGTCAGAGACAAAGTTTGGGTTGAATAAAAATATTCTCTTAAAGCTCTAACAAGAAGAAATTCTCGATTCATGTAAATAAGTAGAACAAAACAGCCATTGTTTGTTAACGACACACCAATTCAATCTTGCTTATGAATGGTCATGAGCATATATATTAATTTTATATTTTTACGGCAAAAGTATGTGTAGAGTAGTTTTAAATAATTCTTGCTCATTGTTTTGGATTTCCATGTATACAAATTTCTCAAGAACTTAACATTGCTTGTCAAATTGAAAATGAAAATTAGTGATATAGCCCCTTTAAAGTGCATATGAAGCGAAATTTTTCACTAGCTTGTTCGAAAGAGCTTTCAAAATGATGAAGAACGGCGTTTATTTTATTGTGATAGCATTCTTGGTTGCCGAGTTATTCAAGGTTTTCCATTTATGCAAATTAGAGGAATTGTGACGTCACAAGGTGGACACAAAAAAGTAAAATCACAAAATATGGAATATCTGTGCAAATACTAAGTCTACAGGGTTGAAATTTTGCAGGATTGATGAGCTGCCAGAACTACACATTATGATAGTGGTTATGATGTCACCATAGCAACATACTTTTTACCAGACCTCTACCTTCCCAAATAAGAAATGCCTTATTTATTGCTCCAGAGTCTAACACACTTTCTTATACTTCTGCTGTGTAATGTCCATATTTGCTCGCACCTACTGAATGAACGTCAAGAGCAAACAGCACTTCTTGGGGAGGGAAACTCTGATTTTATCCTTTGGAAAGGTAGAGATCTGGTAACGAGTATGTTGCTATGGTGACATCATCACCACTATCACAATTTGTAGTTCTGGCAGGAAATCAACCCTGAAAAATTTCAACCCTGTAGACTCAATATTTGCACAGATATTCCATATTTTGTGATTTTACTTCATTTTGTGTCCACCTTGTGACGTCACAAGTCCTCTAATTTGCATAAATGAAAAACCTTGAATAACTCAGCAACCAAGAGTGCTATCACAATAAAATAAACGCCGTTCTTCATCATTTTGAAAGCTCTTTCGAACAAGCTAATGAAAAATCTCGCTTCATATGCACTTTAAGAAATTAAAAGTTCAGTGAGCATGAAACTAATACCCGACAAATGTCATTTTGGAATGCTGCTTTTATAATCTGTTGTTTGGATCAGCATTCAAAATTTTGTCATAGTTTAATGATCACATCAAAAAATTGATTGGCTACCCTTATACATGTGTATATCAAACTCTGAGTTTGCATAATCAGTGTATTAACTGGTCAGTGTTCTCTTTAGACCCGTGAGATAAGTGACATTAAGAGTGTCACATTGCATAACTCACATGCACTGTAGTAAGTAGGTATAAGTTTGTTTTAATGTTTCCTTTTTTTCAATTTCAGTCAGCAGTGTGATTGGTGGTGTGATTGTAAGTACATTAAACTGAGATTTCATCCAAAAAATTAAAATCATTTGACAATGTAATATGTTATGGCAACACTTAGTTCCTTCACAGAGGAAAGAAAAGAATTTCTTATACAGCCAGCAGTTTTGTGGCTGCATGCAGAAGCTGGAACTTAAGGATCAGGCTTGCATCAGTTTTTTGGGTTTGGGTTTACCTGTTCAGTGAAATCAAAAATTCTAAAGAAGACATCCTCAATTTCGATTCCTTGCACAACAACAATGATTTTTTGATGTATGATCAAAGTCTGTTTTCTCATTGGTTTCCAAACAACAGCTGTTACCATAGCTACAGTAATGTGGCCACTCATTTTGAAAAAAGTCAGTTATCTTGAAATCCAGTTAGACACTTCATAAGGAAATTTAAAGAATGTAAACTACTCTAGCCCATCTTCTCGCAATTCTGCTCCTCTAGCTTAGTCCGTTGGTTTGGGTGAATCAAAAAACAGTCATAAAGGTGCACAGATATAAGAGAAAACCATCAAACTTGGCAGTCAGCTAACACTTGATTCCATTAATATTACCAGTGTTTGGCATTTAGGTGTGGAACATTTTAGTCACATGACCAGTAAATGACAATTAACATCTAAAATCTTTAAATTGAAACAGGGAATATGAAGTAATTAAACTATAATCCATGCTTTTCGGGTGCCATATTATTATACACCTTGAAAGTTATCTTGAATTAGCGTTGTCCCATTTCTAATGTCCATATTTGCATCGGTCGTAAACATTGACATTATGTTAATCGTGCGGCCAACCAGAGCGATTTGCACGGGAAATATTGGATGCAAAAAAGTTGCTTTGCTTCATGAAGGTTGTGTGCTTTTAGTTTTTTGGCTATGACGATGGGTCAGGTAAACTTAGCCAAACCCGGAGAATATGTGACAAACTGATAAACCAGTGAACTGTTCGTAGCACGAGAGTTTGCATGCAGATAAAATTATGTGGAAAATTTCCACAATGGGTGAGCCTGATGGGTGAGCCTGAATTGATTGCCCGATCGTCGATAGAGGTGTTTGCGGGCGGTGTTTGTCTGTGTAGTGAAGATTTTTTCCAAGCGCTGTTTTCACAAAGTTTATTTCTGACTTGAAGATGACACTTGCAAGAGTTTACAACTCAAGGGCGATTTGTTTGATTTTGATCAAATTTGGACAGTTGCTAGTTAACTTACCTTAAAAAAAATGTGTTGGGGAATTAAGATAGTTTGAAACCGTTTTTTGCTGAGAGCCATTTCCGTGCAATCACTCCATATTTTTTTCTAGCAAATTTGAAAATGCTCTGTAACTTTTGAACACTTGCAATTGAATAAAGGAAAACCATAACATTTTTTTTTTGGTTCTGGGTTCCAGACTTTGAGAAAAATGTCAAATTCCCTATTAATACAAAAATCACATTTAGTTGTAGCTTTCAAAAGATGATTTAGACCTTTGAGTTTAGACTCGACGGAGCGTTCAGTAATTCACTTTCTCACAAAATTAATGAAATATTCCAATAGCTAGTTTACTTAGCTTTATGTATCAGTCAATTCCAAAAGTGCCCATCCCCCCCTCCCTCCCCCCCCCCCCCCGGGCATACCTCAGGTATTTGATCCAAAATTTGTCCCCATGGTGGGGCATTTGACTATCGGCTAAACATTGGTCGGCGGTTGCCAGCAATCATTCATTCACCATGGGAGCCGCTTTGCACCCTTTACTTCAAGATTCTGCGTAGGTTTTCCGTTGTTTACTAAATGTACAGTTGATATGCCTTTATTCAAAGCTTGGAGTGCCAAAAAAAGTCATCAGAAAAGAGTTTTGCCGCACAATTTTTCGGATTTGGTTTGAAAAAGGTAAGCGATTTTAGAATAAAATATTCATTATGAACGGGGAGCGTGCCAAAAATGCTTCATGCAACAAGTGATTTGCACTTGATTTGCCCTTTTTGAGGCCCTGACAGTGAGGCATTTGACTGTCTAAACTGGAAACACAGCGGGGCATAAGATCAAACATTTTCAAAAAAGTCAAATGCCCAAGTGTTTGCCCGGGGGGGGAAATGGGCGCTTTTGGAATTGCCTGATACATTAATGATACATTAATTTGATATAGGGTTTATGGTATTTGGGCCGTAATTTAGAGCCACTACAACCCTTACATTAGAGACACCCCTGAAGGTACACCGTAACCTTAAAAAGAAATTCATGGAATAACAAAAACAATTATTGTTTTTGTGATTAATTTATCGCTTTGACTGTAAATTAAAAGCAAAATTGGTAGTTAAAATGCTGAATAACGATTTTTTACTCCAACACTGTGGGAGTTAATCAATATATTCACCAATGAGGAACTTGCGAACTCCGGCATTTGTGGGCTGATGAGGTCTTCGCTAAAATGAAAGAAAATACTTTAAAATTCGGACAGTGAAATTTCTTAAAGGAACGTTGCTTCATTTGACTTTTATAATATGATGTATTTTGCCACGATTGAAGAGAATATTTCAAAGAAAAAGGAAATAGGGCAACCTGTCCGGAATTAGGGCACTGAATTTGACGTAGTCTTTCTGGCCCGCAATTACAAAGAAACCTCCAAAGAGATTCAAACACTGAAACTTCATGCCCTACATGTAATTACCAGCAGTGGAAGCTACATTGTGGCTAAATTTTGGCTTGTTAGTGCTGTTTTGAGGTAAGATATTAAAGTTTTGCAAAAAGTGTCCAGAAATAGGGAAACTAAACATACCTGATGTCAGTAGTTTCTGAAACTCTTAAGATGTCGCTAGAGAAAAAAGACAAGAAAGCACTTAGAAAAAATCTTAAGAAATAATTTCTAATAAAAAGATGGCTGGTAACTTGGATGTGACTGTTCTACTGCCAAAGATCTTCAGGCAGTATGAGCAAAAACCGATTGATAACTTACAGACATTCTAGTGCTGTTTCTTAAGGATTTTTAGCTTTTATTATTCAGAAACTTTCAGATATTACTTTAGAGAGAGTACAAGTTCATTTTACATCACAAAGAACATTAAAAGGCAAAGAACATTAAAAGAACATTAAAAGAAAAAATCCTGTAAGAAAACCACAATTTCCTTACCTTTAGTTATTTTTTCAACAGCATTTGCAAGAATAATAAGTCTGAATTGTAGTTACTGTATGGGATGTAAAATTTGAAATGGAACTTTCGTGGAATGACAGTCACTGGATTATTGTCAAAATATGACAATTTTACTTCTAAAAACAACAAGTACTTAAAACATTTCGCAGATTTTTCTTAGCCTACGAGTAACAAACTAAGGGAATAACAACACTTGTTAAATAATAATTATAACAGAACTGAATGACATTCAGGAGCATAATTGAGCCTTCAAGCCGAAGAAATTCCCTGCAGATCATAAAGAATGTACAGCTCGGCAAAGTAAAACATGATTTGATCAGAGTAACAAGTCTGACAATATGTGACACTTTTAGTACTTTTGGGTCAGAATCATACGCCACCCATCCCCCCCTTAAAATTAGTCTTTAAACATGAAATAAGGTCAAAAAACAAAAGAAACAATCTTAAGATGTAAGTGGCTCTGGCAGCTGATGCTTTTAAAAGTGTTCTTGAAAAAAAACTTTCTGGGGAAAACCATGTTAAATATGTTTCTTATTATATTCATTGACATGATTCCAAGCAACAGTTACCATGGTAACACCCAAGTTGGATTTAGAGAAGCAAGTGTACAAAACTTTACCTAAAATACAATTTTATATAATAATTATATCACATTTATATTGCACATTTTCTATGCAATATTCAAATGCGCATTACAACACTGGCCGGGGCACTTTGCCAGACTGCTTTTTACGCAGTTTACAATTGAAGGGCTCGGGGCAAGAACGTCCTCCCGGTTTTTGGTCGATTTTCGACGTGCTCAATAGAAACTGAGATTTGGCATGTGGACTTCATTCCAGTTAAAAAACATTGCTCTGTACTTGTTTTGGCTGATTTCCTCTTCGTTTTCGAGAAATAACGTATGCAAAAAACCCAAGTCAGCTCATTCCCTTGCGTATTAATATTCATGCGCAAACTGAATTACCTTTAGGGCACGTGAAATGATTGACGCTTGGAAAGTATTGTTTGATAGTGTGACGTAGACTATACATTTGGCGGTTAAAACATCGATTTAAGTTTCATTGATAGGAAACTTACGTGGCTGTGAGGTGTCGATTGCTAGCTAAATTTAATCGAAACTCGCCAGTCTGGTGGTCGAACGGACGTCATTTAAGTCTGTCGATCGGCAAGTCAGACACTTCTGAAAGAAGTCAGTGGTGTTTCTCTGTGCGTGCCAAACGCTGGAACAAATTGGCGTTTCGCAGTACAGGGTACTGAGCCAGGCGGGACAGTCTGAAAGCAACTCTCGTCTTAAAAGCAGCCCACAGTTGAGAGTCTTGGCCCATTTGCCAAAGGTTGCCGTGCTAGAAATTCAGAAAGGAGAGTAGTTTTTTGACTGCGGTGAAAAATATGGGCTGTTTGAAGACCTGTTGCGCGTGCTCGAAAGGTTGTTTTTATGCCCACAATTCAATGTGACCACAGAGGGCGCTGTCTCCTTGCAAAAGTTCTCACGAGGACTGGAAATGAATATTCGCTCGGCTGCGGTGGGAAAATTTTCACTTCGGAGCGGGAACATTACGGAGAATTCATCTAAGAGTGGGAAATCGGCAAGACGAACAGTCAGTCCGTTTTCGATGAGCTGAGTATCTTGCAAACAGTGCATTTTCCATCGGTTTCCTTTTCTAAACGGCACTTTCAGAATAGTAAGTTTTGCGTGGTTTTGGCGGTTGAGAAACGGGCTGCCCGCGTCTTGCGCGAAGTCTGAACAAACAATATGTTAAGAGAAGTGTCTATGCGAATGTTTGCAAGTTCAACGGCAAGAAGAAAGCTTTTAACATGAGTAAACTTAACTCCAGATGGATTGCCGTGTTTCCTCGTGTCTGCTTCAGTAGACTGCGAGTAGTCTCTAATTTTGGCGATGGATTGTGGGGCGGGCGAAAGACACGTGCGCGCAGGAAGTTGCGAGGAGACGCGACACGAGGGGAGCGCCAAAAATTAGAGACTACAGACAAAGAGAGTTTGACCTTTTCACGGCCAAGTGATTGGGAAGTGTAAATCTCATATCAACAACAAGAATGATGCATGTTGTCATGTATCGGAAAACGTCGATTCACCTTGTGTCTTTGAAATCTGAAGAACTAATATGTGTCTATACGAATGTTTGCAAGTCCAAAAGCGAGAAGAAAGCTTTTAACATGACCAAAATTTAACTCCAGATGGACTGCCGTGTTCCCCGTATCTGCTCCATTGAGATGTACATTTTGTTGAATAACTCAAGTACGGGATATCACACACCCCTGAGACTTTGACAGGTAGTTTATTTACTATTTTCCCACAATATCTCAATTTCTGGACTTTAATTTTTGAATGATAAACGATTAATTTTTACAAATGTACTAGCGTCACTTGAAACTGTCCAGAAACGTTCCTTTCTTGTGTTTCATATGACCCTGGATTGACGTATTTGTAAACAGTTTCACTATGCTAATTAATTTTCTACTCACATTTCACCGAGACTCCATTAACGTTTATCCAAAAAAATCCTACATCGTTTGATAAGTGTTTCCTTTCTCAAACAATTATCCATCAAAGCGAAAACAAGTGTGCTTAGTTTTTTTTGGAATCAATACACTATTTTTATCACCTTTTTATAACGATAAACCTCTGTGGCCTAAAGGTCATTGTTCCTGCCTGTGACGCAGCTAACCCGGGTTCGATATCTTTTAGTGGTATATATCACGGGCTTTATTTTTTCTGTTTCTCTTTTTCTTGTTCTTTTAGAAATATTTTTTACAAGTGTTATAATTATTGTTCTCAATGGTTGAGCTGTATTTTAGAGGAATATATGTTGTTAGGGGTCTAAAGAAATAGACTCCAACACAAGCTAAACACAATGCGTCCAATGTAAGAAAGACAGACTTCCCTCTATTCTTTTGTTTAGCGCTAAGGTAGGGATACAAAACTGTTTTTTGCAGGCCCGAGTTTAGGCTAATTGTAGCCTGTTGTTTTAACTGTTTATCTGGGGTGAAAATACTTTTTGCTGTTAATCTCGCGTGAAAATACTTTTTGATGATGTTTACAAGACTCCATATAAGCGAACTAACTGAGGTACTCGATGCAAAAGTGATTTATATGTTAAAATATGCCAGCATGTTTATCTTTACGTGTGTTCACATAACCAGACAGAGGACGCTGTCACCTTGTCACGTCATTTGTGCTTTGAATATTCACTGCGTGCGGCAAAGAAAGTTTTCCTTGCACTGGTTTTCCAAGATACTCAGCTCATTGAAAACGGACTGACTGCTCGTCTTGCTGATTTCCCACTCTTAGATGAATTCTCCGTGATGTTCCCGTTCCGAAGTGAAAATTTTCCCACCGCAGCCGAGCGAATATTCATTTCCAGTCCTTGCGAGAACTTTTCAAGGAGACAGCGCCCTCTGTGGTCGCATTGAATTGTGGGCATAAAAACATCCTTTCGAGCACGCACAACAAGTCTTCAAACATCCCATATTTTTCACCGCAGTCAAAAAACTACTCTCCTTTCCAAATGTCTAGCACGGCAACCTTTGGCAAATGGGCCAAGACTCTCAACTGTGGGCCGCTTTTAAGACGAGAGTTGCTTTCAGACTGTCCCGCCTGGCTCAGTACTCTGTACTGCGAAACGCCGATTTGTTCCAGCGTTTGGCACGCACAGAGAAACACCACTGACTTCTTTCAGAAGTGTCTGACTTGCCGATCGACAGACTTAAATGGCGTCCGTTCGACCATCAGACTGGCGAGTTTCGATTAAATTTAGCTAGCAATCGACACCTCACAGCCACGTAAGTTTCCTATCAATGAAACTTAAATCGATGTTTTAACCGCCAAATGTATAGTCTACGTCACACTATCAAACAATACTTTCCAAGCG
>JAEMWC010000766.1:277500-282500 GCA_016490735.1 Pachyseris speciosa | reverse complement strand
GAAGGCCCAAAAAGCCGTTTTTCGCTGCAAGATGACTCATTGGACGACGTTGGCACAATAGCCTGGAAATATCTGTGTGAATTTGCAAGAACGTACCCGCAAAAATTTGGAGCCGGTTGACCGAAATGGGTCCAAAACTGGCGTTTTTTGCAGCACAAGGGCCCCACAATCACTCCACAGCACTGATAAGGAGGGAATGAGAGAGTGAGGGAGGAGGAGGAGCCGAGGAGAAGAGAAAAAAGCACTAATCACTCTCTTAGTCTTTATAATGGCTACTTTGGAGATAGTTTTTGAACGAGAAAGAACCGGACCAAGAAGCGCCTCTTTCGTGCAGGTACGTTTTATCAAATCCAGACAGATAATTCACTGAAATAGCTCCAGAGAGCTGCAGAAGGCCCAAAAAGCCGTTTTTCGCTGCAAGATGACTCATTGGACGACGTTGGCACAATAGCCTGGAAATATCTGTGTGAATTTGCAAGAACGTACCCGCAAAAATTTGGAGCCGGTTGACCGAAATGGGTCCAAAACTGGCGTTTTTTGCAGCACAAGGGCCCCACAATCACTCCACAGCACTGATAAGGAGGGAATGAGAGAGTGAGGGAGGAGGAGGAGCCGAGGAGAAGAGAAAAAAGCACTAATCACTCTCTTAGTCTTTATAATGGCTACTTTGGAGATAGTTTTTGAACGAGAAAGAACCGGACCAAGAAGCGCCTCTTTCGTGCAGGTACGTTTTATCAAATCCAGACAGATAATTCACTGAAATAGCTCCAGAGAGCCGCAGAAGGCCCAAAAAGCCGTTTTTCGCTGCAAGATGACTCATTGGACGACGTTGGCACAATAGCCTGGAAATATCTGTGTGAATTTGCAAGAACGTACCCGCAAAAATTTGGAGCCGGTTGACCGAAATGGGTCCAAAACTGGCGTTTTTTGCAGCACAAGGGCCCCACAATCACTCCACAGCACTGATAAGGAGGGAATGAGAGAGTGAGGGAGGAGGAGGAGCCGAGGAGAAGAGAAAAAAGCACTAATCACTCTCTTAGTCTTTATAATGGCTACTTTGGAGATAGTTTTTGAACGAGAAAGAACCGGACCAAGAAGCGCCTCTTTCGTGCAGGTACGTTTTATCAAATCCAGACAGATAATTCACTGAAATAGCTCCAGAGAGCCGCAGAAGGCCCAAAAAGCCGTTTTTCGCTGCAAGATGACTCATTGGACGACGTTGGCACAATAGCCTGGAAATATCTGTGTGAATTTGCAAGAACGTACCCGCAAAAATTTGGAGCCGGTTGACCGAAATGGGTCCAAAACTGGCGTTTTTTGCAGCACAAGGGCCCCACAATCACTCCACAGCACTGATAAGGAGGGAATGAGAGAGTGAGGGAGGAGGAGGAGCCGAGGAGAAGAGAAAAAAGCACTAATCACTCTCTTAGTCTTTATAATGGCTACTTTGGAGATAGTTTTTGAACGAGAAAGAACCGGACCAAGAAGCGCCTCTTTCGTGCAGGTACGTTTTATCAAATCCAGACAGATAATTCACTGAAATAGCTCCAGAGAGCTGCAGAAGGCCCAAAAAGCCGTTTTTCGCTGCAAGATGACTCATTGGACGACGTTGGCACAATAGCCTGGAAATATCTGTGTGAATTTGCAAGAACGTACCCGCAAAAATTTGGAGCCGGTTGACCGAAATGGGTCCAAAACTGGCGTTTTTTGCAGCACAAGGGCCCCACAATCACTCCACAGCACTGATAAGGAGGGAATGAGAGAGTGAGGGAGGAGGAGGAGCCGAGGAGAAGAGAAAAAAGCACTAATCACTCTCTTAGTCTTTATAATGGCTACTTTGGAGATAGTTTTTGAACGAGAAAGAACCGGACCAAGAAGCGCCTCTTTCGTGCAGGTACGTTTTATCAAATCCAGACAGATAATTCACTGAAATAGCTCCAGAGAGCTGCAGAAGGCCCAAAAAGCCGTTTTTCGCTGCAAGATGACTCATTGGACGACGTTGGCACAATAGCCTGGAAATATCTGTGTGAATTTGCAAGAACGTACCCGCAAAAATTTGGAGCCGGTTGACCGAAATGGGTCCAAAACTGGCGTTTTTTGCAGCACAAGAGCCCCACAATCACTCCACAGCACTGATAAGGAGGGAATGAGAGAGTGAGGGAGGAGGAGGAGCGGAGGAGAAGAGAAAAAAGCACTAATCACTCTCTTAGTCTTTATAATGGCTACTTTGGAGATAGTTTTTGAACGAGAAAGAACCGGACCAAGAAGCGCCTCTTTCGTGCAGGTACGTTTTATCAAATCCAGACAGATAATTCACTGAAATAGCTCCAGAGAGCCGCAGAAGGCCCAAAAAGCCGTTTTTCGCTGCAAGATGACTCATTGGACGACGTTGGCACAATAGCCTGGAAATATCTGTGTGAATTTGCAAGAACGTACCCGCAAAAATTTGGAGCCGGTTGACCGAAATGGGTCCAAAACTGGCGTTTTTTGCAGCACAAGGGCCCCACAATCACTCCACAGCACTGATAAGGAGGGAATGAGAGAGTGAGGGAGGAGGAGGAGCCGAGGAGAAGAGAAAAAAGCACTAATCACTCTCTTAGTCTTTATAATGGCTACTTTGGAGATAGTTTTTGAACGAGAAAGAACCGGACCAAGAAGCGCCTCTTTCGTGCAGGTACGTTTTATCAAATCCAGACAGATAATTCACTGAAATAGCTCCAGAGAGCTGCAGAAGGCCCAAAAAGCCGTTTTTCGCTGCAAGATGACTCATTGGACGACGTTGGCACAATAGCCTGGAAATATCTGTGTGAATTTGCAAGAACGTACCCGCAAAAATTTGGAGCCGGTTGACCGAAATGGGTCCAAAACTGGCGTTTTTTGCAGCACAAGGGCCCCACAATCACTCCACAGCACTGATAAGGAGGGAATGAGAGAGTGAGGGAGGAGGAGGAGCCGAGGAGAAGAGAAAAAAGCACTAATCACTCTCTTAGTCTTTATAATGGCTACTTTGGAGATAGTTTTTGAACGAGAAAGAACCGGACCAAGAAGCGCCTCTTTCGTGCAGGTACGTTTTATCAAATCCAGACAGATAATTCACTGAAATAGCTCCAGAGAGCCGCAGAAGGCCCAAAAAGCCGTTTTTCGCTGCAAGATGACTCATTGGACGACGTTGGCACAATAGCCTGGAAATATCTGTGTGAATTTGCAAGAACGTACCCGCAAAAATTTGGAGCCGGTTGACCGAAATGGGTCCAAAACTGGCGTTTTTTGCAGCACAAGGGCCCCACAATCACTCCACAGCACTGATAAGGAGGGAATGAGAGAGTGAGGGAGGAGGAGGAGCCGAGGAGAAGAGAAAAAAGCACTAATCACTCTCTTAGTCTTTATAATGGCTACTTTGGAGATAGTTTTTGAACGAGAAAGAACCGGACCAAGAAGCGCCTCTTTCGTGCAGGTACGTTTTATCAAATCCAGACAGATAATTCACTGAAATAGCTCCAGAGAGCCGCAGAAGGCCCAAAAAGCCGTTTTTCGCTGCAAGATGACTCATTGGACGACGTTGGCACAATAGCCTGGAAATATCTGTGTGAATTTGCAAGAACGTACCCGCAAAAATTTGGAGCCGGTTGACCGAAATGGGTCCAAAACTGGCGTTTTTTGCAGCACAAGGGCCCCACAATCACTCCACAGCACTGATAAGGAGGGAATGAGAGAGTGAGGGAGGAGGAGGAGCCGAGGAGAAGAGAAAAAAGCACTAATCACTCTCTTAGTCTTTATAATGGCTACTTTGGAGATAGTTTTTGAACGAGAAAGAACCGGACCAAGAAGCGCCTCTTTCGTGCAGGTACGTTTTATCAAATCCAGACAGATAATTCACTGAAATAGCTCCAGAGAGCCGCAGAAGGCCCAAAAAGCCGTTTTTCGCTGCAAGATGACTCATTGGACGACGTTGGCACAATAGCCTGGAAATATCTGTGTGAATTTGCAAGAACGTACCCGCAAAAATTTGGAGCCGGTTGACCGAAATGGGTCCAAAACTGGCGTTTTTTGCAGCACAAGGGCCCCACAATCACTCCACAGCACTGATAAGGAGGGAATGAGAGAGTGAGGGAGGAGGAGGAGCCGAGGAGAAGAGAAAAAAGCACTAATCACTCTCTTAGTCTTTATAATGGCTACTTTGGAGATAGTTTTTGAACGAGAAAGAACCGGACCAAGAAGCGCCTCTTTCGTGCAGGTACGTTTTATCAAATCCAGACAGATAATTCACTGAAATAGCTCCAGAGAGCCGCAGAAGGCCCAAAAAGCCGTTTTTCGCTGCAAGATGACTCATTGGACGACGTTGGCACAATAGCCTGGAAATATCTGTGTGAATTTGCAAGAACGTACCCGCAAAAATTTGGAGCCGGTTGACCGAAATGGGTCCAAAACTGGCGTTTTTTGCAGCACAAGGGCCCCACAATCACTCCACAGCACTGATAAGGAGGGAATGAGAGAGTGAGGGAGGAGGAGGAGCCGAGGAGAAGAGAAAAAAGCACTAATCACTCTCTTAGTCTTTATAATGGCTACTTTGGAGATAGTTTTTGAACGAGAAAGAACCGGACCAAGAAGCGCCTCTTTCGTGCAGGTACGTTTTATCAAATCCAGACAGATAATTCACTGAAATAGCTCCAGAGAGCTGCAGAAGGCCCAAAAAGCCGTTTTTCGCTGCAAGATGACTCATTGGACGACGTTGGCACAATAGCCTGGAAATATCTGTGTGAATTTGCAAGAACGTACCCGCAAAAATTTGGAGCCGGTTGACCGAAATGGGTCCAAAACTGGCGTTTTTTGCAGCACAAGGGCCCCACAATCACTCCACAGCACTGATAAGGAGGGAATGAGAGAGTGAGGGAGGAGGAGGAGCCGAGGAGAAGAGAAAAAAGCACTAATCACTCTCTTAGTCTTTATAATGGCTACTTTGGAGATAGTTTTTGAACGAGAAAGAACCGGACCAAGAAGCG
>JAEMWC010000766.1:252500-272500 GCA_016490735.1 Pachyseris speciosa | reverse complement strand
TATATATATATATATATATATATCTGAGCGAATTTGCAAAAACGTACCCGCTAGGTTTTCCCTTCAAGACGGGCGCAGCCCGTCTTCAAGCTCTTGCTGCGGCTCAAACTTGAGGGGGCTTGCCCTCAACACTTGCTTTTCCAAATAGCCCAGGGACAGTTCTAACAGTGAGTGGGTGATTGGCAGCTGTCCATCAAAACCACAGGGCTGGGGGGGGGGGCTCTTTTCAGACTTTGACTGCAGTTAAAGTTGATGTCCTTATGTTGAGTGAGAGTTTCAGTTCTAGGCATGCATTGGCAATTGTCTAGGACCTGAATGAGAGTTTACTTTTGAACTCCACTTTGAGTGGGCCGGCTGTTAGCTTCAGGTGGGTGGCTGGAGTAGTATAGTACTTGGGGTACCAGATCATTTTTTACATTTAACGGTTTCAACATTTTGATCTCGTATTTTGGAATCTATAGTTTATTAAAAATGCGTGACTTTCTCGGAAAAATCACCAAGCGTGACATTCTCGGAAAAACAGTACTTGGGGGTACCAGATCAAAAATTAATCAAATGGAATCACATACTGATTTAGGGGGTGTTTTAGCAAAATGATCTCGTATTTTGGAATCTATAGTTTATTAAAAATGCGTGACTTTCTCGGAAAAATCACCAAGCGTGAATTTCTCGGAAAAACAGGGAACCCCCAAGTACTATTCACCGTTCGATGGAATTAACCCTATAAAAAATAGCAAAACTGGTGGCCACCAGAACCTCTCATGAGGGACTTAATTTGGAATTTGAATCACCACCCGCCCCTCATGAGAGGTTTTTTTGTATTCCCACCACCACACCACCAGAGCACTATCCGTTTTGTTCCCACCTCCACTCCGCTCTGGCCCTATCAGACCCTCTTAAGGCTAAGTATTTGTTTAATTATTTTTTTTCTACCCTCCGGCTTGAGGTTGAACCGGCACTTCTGACAAGTCTAATCTTGAATATAGCTCTACCCAACAACCCGATACCATCTCAGGGTGATTTTTGTGTGTTTTTAACCCATGGAATAACTGCGGGGGTTTTTCGTTATTCCATGGGGTGGCTTGTATACATTTCGCTAACGAAAGGCCCCCGCTTTTTCCAATCGTTAGATACTTTGTATACAAGCCACACTTTATCTGTGTAAAAAATCCCTTTTATATGCGTTTGTATTTTCATTTTTATGCTTGTGGTACATAAATGAAATTTTCAAAGATAAAAAATAATACACATGTGTAAAAGAGAAAAATCTAGAATCCCCTAAACATAGTTTGATGACTCATTCGAAAGGGAAAACCCCCAACAAATGTTCCTGTCTCATATGCTAATTCTTCGGGTAAAGGGTCAGAAAAAGGGCAGTATTTTAAATTAAATATACAACAAAACTCACAATACTATCCTGAACTAGGTAAATCAGTGGGTTTGAGGCGATAAAAACACCACAGCTATGGCGTGACGTCAACAGCTAGATTTTATAATGTCCGTACGCATAGCTTGTCACGCCATTATCATGAATATACCGCTTACCATCGAAACAGCTGAGTGATACTTTATTTATCTCATAACTTCCTAGTTGATGGTTTTGGCTTCTGATTGTTTTCATTCTATGATGCAACTGTTTATTATCAAATAGTGTCTCTTTATAATTTTCATGTTTGATGTTATTCTTAATAATATTCTTCCTAATTCCTTTAGCTGTCTTCCCTCCTTTTTGGTTGTCTTTCATATAGCTATACATTTTCGATCGTAGACCGATGAATTCACAAATTGGAACTCCTGCAGCCTCATCTTTGATTTACCAATTACTTTTTTATTCGTCTTATCGAAATATGGAGAGCATTCTGGGTAGTCGCTGTTGTCAAATTTATTTTTATCCTTCCAGAAATTTCTATAGACGTCTCCGGTTTCGATTTCATAGGTCAATGAGTCTGTGTCTGTGAAGAGCAGCTTCGCCTTGTTTCCATACTTCTCTTTAATGTAGTTGTAATGGAAATCGTACATTAGTGTCTTGCTTAGATCAAGGATACACATTCCTACATATGATGGCCGGTTTAAAGTAAGTGTTTCTTTTATCTTATGAACAGCTACCAAATTTTCATTGAAGATTTTACTGCTAACATATGTCGGTTTAGCAGCCATTTTTAATAGTTTCTTTTCATCGGTGACTAATCTGACGTCTACTCGCTTTCTGAGGTTTTCCATCGTTTTTCCGAAGACTGAATTGTTCATGAGTTTGAAGAAGTCTTTCTCAAAGGCATTTTTAGCGTTAGTTCTTTTCTGAGTGTTGTAATCAATATACTGTCTCAACCATGGGGATTGATTGAACTCTAACACTCGATGGACTTTAGTTATTTTTAAACCGAGATCAGTATATAATTGGAGGTTCCTATAATGGAGCACGTATTTTTCTTTGTTGCTTAATGTTGGTATCAGTTTATGTACCAGACTAGTTGATATTTTATATTTCTTCGCGATGTTTTTACAATAATCTGATAGCATGTCCCCAGTCACTTTGACCTTTTCCGGTCCAAGTGGATAGTCATTATGCAGATCATGTAACTCTTGGGGGTATTCAAGGTCAACTTCAAGAATCAAACCCTTTGCACTATCTTCTTTATAGACAGCCAGGTCTAACTTGCTGATCCGCTTTTCTGTCAACCATTTGAAACCACCGGTTGGTAAATATTGACTCATAGCCCAACCATACAAATTATTTGCATCTAGATACATGATATACTTTGAGGGCGCCTTCTCATTGTAATCTTTCATGTATTTATTGTTTGCTTTTCCGTATCTGTTGGCTATATAACTGATACCACCACGCAGGCCCTTTTCAATGAATTGAAACATATCAATGTCTGTCATCAATTCTAATTTTATGTTAGTCATTTTAAGCATTGCGTCCCAAGATAGACCTGGAGATGTGAAATATAGTGACACGGGTCCAGTTTGTAGTACTCAAGGCATGTTTTTCTGAAGTTTTCAAATACATCAGCCAGTAGGAGTACATCTGTTTTAAGGTACAGATCATGATACTCACCCATATTTTTGATTGAGAATGTATTCCACACATTTTGAGCATGCGCATAGTCTTCATCTGATATATGCTCATCACTCAATATACTGTAGAATTCTTCTTTTGACGGCAGCTTTTGGTTAAATTTATCGAAACTATCCATATAGTCATAAGGATAAACACCTTTTTGCGCCATCAAATTAAGATCCTTTCCCTTGAACTCTTGTGAGGTGTATTTTAAGGCTTCTTTTGGAAGATTGCTGACAAGTTTTTCCAAACTTGAGCTCATGAATTGGAAGCTATCAATGAAGGTCAAGTGATTACCAAGCATGAAAGCCATATACTTCTCCATGTTATTTGGGATAGCATTGATATTCATTTGACAGTCTTCACCTTTCTTGTTTTTGTAAGTGTGCTTCTTAACAATGGCTCCAATCTCCTGCATAATAAAATGACTATCATAGCCTCTTAGATTGTGAAATATGACTGGTATCTTTATTTCATCTGGGTTCACTCTGAGTTTCAGATTACAATCTTGGTGAGCAGAACCTCTATACTTGCCGGTAATTTGACAATGATCTCGAACTCGGATATCTTTGTCAGTGTATGTTTTATCACAAATGTGACAAACTTTGGCTTTTTGGAATTTCTCTTCATCATCTTTAGTCATTTTCAATGGTTTGTTAAAATTTTTTTTCACAACATTCTTGCAATATTTGACTTCCTCCAGCATAGCCTCCATGAATTTGTACACAGCCTTTTCACCTCTGTAAATTTGTGTTGGTTTTGTGTATTTATCATCATAACAACAAACTACTTTATAGCCGTAGCCATAGTCAGTATGCTTCTGATAAGCCTCTGTATATGATTTATCACTGTTGGGTTGGCAACCGTGTATTTTTTCAGTGATGGCCTCAAAATCAGCATAGATCACAAATGGTACCTGCTGTTGTTTATGAAAGTTGTTGAATTTCAGTATGTTGTTATCTTTGTTTGGCATTTTTATTGCCTGTGTGCCATTTACTCGCATGCAGTTGTCCTTGTGATCATTCAGAACCCTTTCAGAGCTGAAGCATTGAAGACAGTGCATACAAAAGTGTTTTCTTTCTTTGTGCTTTGTTTGATTGTACATAAACTTATTGAAATCTTTGATTAGCACATAATGCTTGTTTTCATTTTCAGTTATTAGAAGCAGATTCAAGCAGTCTGCATATTTCTCTTTTGATACATATATTGGATATGGTTGTTTATCCTCATAACCGAAAACATTGATGTTGATCTCATTTTGTTTTTCAATCTTATTGTAATGTTTGGTAGTCAATGGAAATTCAATTCCTGAATAATCTAAATTTTCAATAAATTTCCTATCAACTTTTTTAATCCTCTGTGGGTATTTCTCTTGTGGGTTCAAGTGTCTGATGTGGCACCATCGGAAACATTCATTATCCTCATTTTTTTAAGTTAATTAAACCTTTGGCACTATTTCGTAATTCTGCTGGTAGTTTTATGTATGAAGAACCTCTAATCGGCTCATATTTCACCATATTGAGGTAATGACTATCAACAGATTCGATTGTCCAACCAGACCCCTCAGAAACCCAAACTGCAATCTTATTTAATATTTGTTGTTTTGACACTTGTAATGATTCATTGATCTCTGGATTGTTTATGATTGTTTCAGCTTGACTGTTGAAATATGCGGTTTTGTATTCTATTTCTCCGTCAGTCATTTTTGTGAATGTTACCTTGAGTGTTTCAACAAATTTCAGTCCTTTCATTTCATTCAATAATTTTTTAATGTGTGTTTCGATTGCCATTCTTGTGTTTAGTAGTTGCTCTAGCGGGTCTTTGTCATTTTTTATGTCAATTTCAAAAGACTTGGTATACCCTTTAGAGCTTTTTCTGTTTGCTCTATCTTAGTTCTAAGCGCTGGCACAGGTCTCTGCACTGGCTTTTTAGCTCTTGGGGCGGGAACTGGTCTGTCTCTGAACTCTAATGGTGGATGAATTATATTGTTTTCATAATCTTGAACCATTTGTTTTACACTCCTGCGAGGCGCTGGCACTGGTCTCTGTATAGGCAATAACTTTTGGCTTCTTCTGCTGCTTCAGTTTTTTAGTTCTTGGTGGAGGGATTGGTTTGTAATCATCTACTATAACAATTTTTGGTTTCTTCTGCTGCTGCTTCAACAGCAAATTGATTAATTCATTTTTGCTTAGTTTTTCAAGATCACTCTTGTTCATACTAATGGGTGAGATTATTTTTTCCATTTATATAATAACTATATAAATATTTTTTTGTTTAACTAGTTTTAATGCACGTTTAAGTAGGGCTAATAATTCAAGTGATTCCAAATTCTGGAATCCTTTGAACAGTTTTAAATTTTATTTTTTTGATGCTTTTTTGTTTTTGTGTGAAGCGTTTTACCAGCCATTGTGTAATTTTTACCATTATTACAAACTTCACAGAACCATTCTTTATTTAGCATATAGGTAGTCTTGTGTTTTTTTCTTTCCTCATCACTGAGAACTCTAGGCCTTCCACGACCTCTTTTAACATTCTTATTCTCCATATATTATACTACTATATTTTATTCTTAAATGGATTTCATTATTTTTCTCTTCGTGACAAGTATAATTTGCTTTCTTCCATATGTTTGGTTATTTCATAAATTAAATCTTCAAAGCAATTGCTCATGATGTATTTACACTTGTTTTTTTCATACATCTGCTTCATAATTTTTTGTTTATCCGACACTTGGTACACACCAGTTGGACTTTTGAATTCAAGACATAGAGCATTGTATTTTCTAGTGGGATTCAACAGCATTAAATCACACTGCCCCGCCATATATCCTTTGTTATAACTTCTGATTCTCATATTTGAGCTTATTTGATTTTCACCTAGACCGACAATCATTAAAGCATCTTCATATTTTTTTCTGATGAATGATACAATCTTGCAGTGCAGATCATTTTCACTTTCAATCATTAGCATGTTATTACTTCTATCATTGAACTGTTTGTAATATCCCTGTTTTCTGATTGATGGTAATACTTTTGATGTAACCCAATGTTTGAATTTTATGGCTTCTTGTTTTTTGGAAGACAGTATAAGGGAATAAAATCCTGATTCATTTATAAAAAAAACATTTATAAAACTGTTTGACCTGATGGACACTTTCGGTCCCTCTGCTTCCGACCTGATGAACACTTTCGGTCCCTCTGCTATTCGTCATTATTTTGAGGTCTATCAAGATTTTATCATCCAGATACAACATAATTTCTAACCGCTCTTTGTGGAGTTTTATAGTCAAGAATTTTGGCTATATCTCTTCCTCTGAACCAAACATCATTTTTATCATCAAGATAGCAATCAATTGATACATCTAATTCTTTATTATCGTAGGAATATTTTTGCATTTGTATATTATATTATAATAATTTATTTTATTTTTAAATAATAACCAGGAATAATTATATTCTTGGCTATATGATAGCAAATAACAGCTTTTTACTGTAGGTCTTATATATATGTTAGATAATATTCTTTAAATCCTTGATCGGTATCCAACTGTTAAATTCGTCACTATAACCCTTCCACTTCACCAAAGCTTGTTTTTTCTTATAGTCTCTGCGAATGACTTTATCGATACGGAAAACATCCTGTCTGGCTTTTAATAATTCAGGTTCATAAAAACTCCCTTCAATATCTTCACCTTTCAGATCCTTTATTTTGTATGTTATTGGATTAGTGTATTGAATCTTATCAACTGTGAACACTTCCTCAGTCCAATTTGGTGTATAGCCCTTGTCGAACACATTCCGTTTATACTTAGATATTCGGACCTTATCACCTATTTTAAATTTTGGTTTCTGTTTTAATGGCTCCATATCACCATATAGATTAAAGTAAACTATACCTTTATTCCTCTTTTTACTGGCTTCTGTAGGTGTCATCTTTATGCTTGAATGTTTGGTATTATTATACTGTTTTACTAATTTTGGTAACATGTCTAAATACTGTGTATTACCTTGAACAGTGAACTGCTTCCACATTTTGGATTTAATTGTCCTCTTCCATCTTTCAACTACTGATGACTTCTCTTCATTCTCAGTTGAGTACATATGTATCCCATTTTTCTCTAATAGGTCTTTCACATGTTTGTTATAGAATTCTTTTCCCTTATCGACCCATAGATATTGTGGTTTTCTGCCTTCCTTGAATATTGTTTTGAATGCTTCAGTGACAGATTCACCTTTCTTATCCTTCAATGGGACAATCCAACCATATTTGCTGAAGACATCAATAACCATAAGAAGATATCGATAACCTTTATTCCATTTACTGAACTGTTGCATTTCAACTAGATCACTTGCCCATATTTCATCAATTTTATTTACAATCACACGCCGCCGAGTAAAATTTCGTTTTATGGGTGCATGTAATTCATCAGCTAATTTTTCTTGCCAGTTTTCTTCACTCGACGGCTTTTTCCGTTTTTTGGAACACCAAGACCTAGTTTCTCCTTTGTGTTGATTAGGAATCTGGCTGTTTGACCCCATTTGGGCATCTCACCATATGGGATTTTATCAAGAGATTTAATCATTGTTCTATCACAGTCTCCTTTATTCTTTCCCATATCATAACAAATATCATGATAAGCAGCGATCTCATCCACCTTATTGTATGGCTGTACATTCCACTTCAATACCTCACCAGTATTTGGATCATATTCCAACTGCTCATGAAGAGGATTGTATGGCCCCATGTATTTATATTTACTTGGTGTCCATCCAGCTTTTGGTTTTGGTAGTTTGCCAATCACCTTGTGAATATCGATCTTACCACCATAATCCAATCCTTTAATGTCTGTTTTATAACGAATGTTTGGTCGCACTTTGGTTGAGAGTTGTTTCAAAGCTTCAGTCCCCACCTTTGTGATCTTCGGCTTTGCAAGGGAAAGTCCTTTGTCAATCAACTGCTTTTGCAGCTTTGGATTTCTCATTGCTTCTGAAGCATAATATCTCCCCATTTCAACACCCTTCTTCGCTAAATAAGGGACACCGTGTTCCAAAAATCCTGTTAGTGCCATATCTGCGGCTGAATCTAGTATGCCCGCCCCTTCAGACGGGCCAATCCATTTCCCATTCTCTTGACAAATTTAGTCTTTGTTATCCCACATTCAGCGCAAGTGCATTTCATCATAGTTCGACCGTTTTTTGTCTTTTGATATCTTTCACTCCCAGGTACACATTCTGTGACTTTCTTCTGTTTAACACAATATGATTTCATATACAAATGGTTAGGATATTTTTGAAGTAGTCTATGATGAATCTGTGATTTACACTAACGTCTGTTGGACTGAATTTGGAATTGTGTATTGTGTTAAGAATTGATCTGCCTTTTTGTCTCTCGAGAAGATAGTATAAACACCAATATCCACACAAGACAGAATCCCTTTCTTGTATCTCATCACCAGAGTATTCAAGTTGTTTCCCACTTGTAGCCATATATATTTGAACTTCTGTCGGCATCATCAATCCGAATGAATCGAAGTATTCACAGTATGTGTCCATATTCCGATAACATACCCAATGAGTACCTGGTCCAATCCGACTGTCAAGATTGACTATTCCACATTCTTTGTTTTTGATTTGTCTTGGCAAAGCATCCCGACTGAAAACACCTCTGAAATGTTTTATACCAAGTTGTTTCACCCAATTCAATAAATCAAAGTTGGATAAGGGTTTATTTATGAATTTTAGAGTATTGTCCCCAGAATTGGAATAGAATTGAATGGGCTGTTTTTTCCTAATAGAAGCCCTTTTCCTGAGGTTCTTTTTTTTTTCATTCCATAACCAATTGGGTCATCCCATGTACCAACAACTGGGGGTGATCTCCATGGCATCATAGCATGTTTTCCACCACTTGTATTTATTTTACTAGTTTAAATATTATCTGGAACATATACCGGCTGTGACCGTCTTGGACGACTGTGTCTATCAACATGCAAACCCTTTCCAGTTAAGGCTTTCATAAGCAGAGGAATTCCAATGCTAGCTAAAAGTGTTCCAAGAAAACCACCAGACTGAGTTTTTGTTGGTTTGATAGCGAGTTGTCCGCCAGACTGCATCGCATTTACAAGATCAGCCATTTGTCTCACATTCAATAAATTTCTAAAATTCAATAGTTGGGACAAGTTTTCATTGGGAATAATGAATCCCCCTTTTTGTTTCTTTCCAAATAATTTATCAATGCCGAGACTTGCTAATGAAGAAAGAGCACCTGTGGCCAATGCTGGAGCCGCTTTAGCTACTGCCTTACCTGCATATGGCAATAGTCTTGTTCCAAGTGAAAAAAGACTTGACCAAAGAGAACCTCCATGCACAACAGCTTTTCTGATTTGTGTTTTTGATATACTGATGTCTGATCCTTTTCCCAATCTTTTTGATTTCATCAGTTTATTGATTTGCCTTTTTGTCAACATAAGTTGATCATTGCCAGATAATTCATTATGCGATAACCTCAATGTTACTGCTGAATTTGATTTAATAGCTTTTGCAAGCTTTTCTTTCTGACCCTGTGATAGTCTCACTCCATGAGGATGATAAGTAGTCATATAATATATGTTTATACTAAATTGTATTTAATATAAGCAATTAATTATTTATTCAGTGAAAGTGTCCATTTACATAGATCTCAGAATCAACTTTCCATCAACCTTTCTCATTTCAACATCCTGCTCATACAGAACTAATGCATACACACTGTAATCATGATCTGCTGCAGCACTTAAAGTGTATTTGAAAGTCAGTTTTGTCATTCCATCTTTGATATCCTGTTTCTGTCTCGTCAGATCAAAGTAAATGAAAGGGAATATTGTGCCAAAGTTTCCTCTTGTGAGAAGGGTGCTATCAATGAAGTCATTTACAGCTTGAACATATTTCAAAACATCTCTAAATACTCTTGTTGGTTCTGTTGATGGTTTATAATGAACCTCTGGATAATCATTTCCATTGCCAACTTCAAGATAACAATCAGTCAAAGTTTTGTCATTACCAACAGCAAATGTGTTATAGAGAAATTTATTGGCTGTCTGAGATGCATCACTTGCATCATTGATGATGAATACAAAGACATGCCTGGGTTTGTTTATTCCAGTTGAGATACGGAAATTGGCTGTCTGTTGTCTTGTTGAATTGCCTCTCTCAACCATTTCTCTCATGTAAGTCCACTTTCTGTTGTCAAGATACTTGCTCATGTACAGTGACTTTCCCACAGAATTAAAAATAATACGAGGAACAATTAGCTGGAATTTGGTGAGTACCACACGGCAATTATCAGCAGTTTGCCAAATCATATTGTTATCACTCTCAAGTGTTAAGTTAACCTCCAATTTAGAGTTTGGCAAAAGTTCATCCCAAAGGCTCTTGAAAAAACCGTATCTGTTCAATGCAAGCTCTGCGTTTACTTTACCATTCCCACCATTCAACAGCGCTTTACGAGCTGCGAATCCTGGATTGTAAGTAGCCACCTGAGCAACTCTGTCATCAGCACTCCTCTTGGTGTCAAGATAGAACAACTCATTTGTTCCCTGACTTGCAGCATAACCTTGTGAATACTCAAGCAATGATTTGATATTTGTGGCTTGGTTGGCATCTCTGCACTCATAAACATCAATACCATTCATTTTTACATTAAGAGTGTTTATAAGAGCGTGAATTGAATTAACGATACCATTTCTATCATTTTCTGCAATGGCGGCTCCATCATCAAGCTTCTTTACAATGAAATCAACATTCAAGCGGGCATTATACCAGTCAAATGGTGTAGTCTCTCCACTGTTATCAACAACGAATCGATAACCTGTTTTCCTCTGATGAGCACCGTTTGCTACTACAGTATTAAGTGCTGTCTCAAGCTCAAAGACAACATCTTCATATCGTTCGATATATTTTGAGTCGCGATAGTTTGACATATATTATTGTGTTACATAAAAGTTACTTTATTTTTCGAGGTCTTTCACGGCCTCTTTTAATACCACCCCCACTCTTAGCTCCATTCTTTCTCTTGCTTAAAAGTTCTATTATTTTATCACCACCTTTTTTGCCTGCATGTTCACCAATTGTTGTAGCTGCTTTTTCAGTTGCTTTTTTACAGCTGTTTTGGCAAGACACCTCCACCATAATGTTCATATTTTTTTAATTCAAACCTTTTCATATACTATTAGGTTTTATAATTCAGTCTCTCTAAAGAATAACTCAATATACCAATCTATCCCATTTAAATCAACTGGAGCTCTAGAAGAGTCTGTGACATAAAAGCGTATTGAACTGATTGTATGTCTCTTTTAATACCACCCCCACTCTTAGCTCCATTCTTTCTCTTGCTTAAAAGTTCTATTATTTTATCACCACCTTTTTTGCCTGCATGTTCACCAATTGTTGTAGCTGCTTTTTCAGTTGCTTTTTTTACAGCTGTTTTGGCAAGACACCTCCACCATAATGTTCATATTTTTTAATTCAAACCTTTTCATATACTATTAGGTTTTATAATTCAGTCTCTCTCAAGAATAACTCAATATACCAATCTATCCCATTTAAATCAACTGGAGCTCTAGAAGAGTCTGTGACATAAAAGCGTATTGAACTGATTGTATGTGTTGAGGCTGGATTCCATGAAAGAAAAAGAGGTTTATAATTGAAAGGTAAACTTCTGACGAGATCTGTGACTGGAATAACAGCAATAGTATTTGTGGAATTTCCATCAACGATGCTGTCCGTCACCTTATCACAATTAATATAGATTTCATCTACTCCACGTGTTATATCAGGTAAGTTTGTTCCATATTCAGTCGCTGAAGTTATTTTTGAATCAAACCCGATAAGTTTTCTGAAATCATTATTTCTCAGATCCAATCGATAGTTTTCATTCAGTTCAATCAAGATACGATATGTTGATAAAACGAAAAATATATTGATACCATACTTAAATTTTGATTCGTCTGTTTCAGATGGATTCAGTATATGTCCATTTTTTCTCAAGTACTCATGAATGTAGCTATTAATTTCATCATATGAATACATCCCGTCAACGAATGTTATTGTTTCCCAGTTCGCGCCTTTGTCATGGCTATATTTAATTTGATTATTCCCGTAAGATTCTCTTATGTTATACCAGCTGTATGTCATGTTAATAGACTTCACAGCCATTTCATATTTCATATCATTCGATAATACAAGAGGAGTATTAAATCTTTTTGTGAAATCATGGCTCAGACTGACACCAACTTTGTCTCTGTTTTTACTGTTGAATCGTAATGAAATTTCTGTCATGTAATATTACATTAGATATTTAGTCATTATTTTATTTAGCTCCTTATTTGAAACAATACCCAGTCTGCTCAATGTATGCAATATGTTTACAAACTCATTTCTCACACCCATGCTATTATTACCAGCAAAAATAGACCCACCAAGCAACTGCAATCGTGAAAGTAAGTCATTGATATTATTGTAATGGACAACACCTGCTCCAATTTGTTTTCTCTTTCTAATTTTCTTTTTGATGCCTGAACCAACAGTTTGTGCACCTTCCTCAATGGCACCAACTCTTTTTCGGTACTTTTGTAGTAATTTGATCTCTTGAGTTAATTTAAATATTTGTTCTTTATTTTTATCCCTCGATTTTTTACTAGTTGATAGATGAGCTTTTTGTCAAGATTTGACTTATACTTTGGTTCAGTTTCAGACATCATTTTTGGTTTATAATCAATTGGTAATTTTGTTGTTTCCATAGGTACTGATTCAGGTAGTGTGTTTAAAAGCATAAGATCTTCTAATCCACTTGTCAAGGCTTTTTGATTTTGTTTCAAGCTGTTCAATGACTTCATCCTGTTTTTTGTCGACACTTGCTTTCACACTCTTCTGAACATCAATTGAAGGTTTCAATAATTCTGATGTTGTATCATATGCATCCTGTTTTCTGTTCTCATAAGTCTTGATGACCTCACGAACTTCTCTTGTCCTATTTCCAGCTTCAATTCCACTTTTAAGAAGCTTTCTCATACGTTCAATATCCATATACAAATGTGTTAGACTAATCTAAACTATTAACATATGGAAATACCAAATTACGATATAATTCAGAATTCAAACAAGTCTTTCAGACAGTTGTATCCATATATGCCAAAAGATACATTCAGAATGTTATTGGCTGGAAATTCTGGATCCGGAAAGACAACACTGTTTATGCACTTGATTATGGAACCGCTTGTCTATTACGATCAAATACATCTGTACGCCAAAGACTTGGATCAAGACAAATATCAATATTTACAGCAAGTAATGGATGGAATAAGCAGACAAGTTGGTTACCCTGTTATGGTATGCAGCCAAGATGAGATATTGCCTGTTGAACAAATTAAAGACACTGATTTACAGCGGCTGGTTGTGTTTGATGATTTCGTGACGGATAAAAAACAAGATCAAATCATCAGCTATTTCATTCAAGGTCGTCATAAAAATTGTTCAGTAATGTACCTAACACAGTCGTTCTATGGGTGTCCAAAATCTGTCAGACTTAATTGTAGCCACTTCTGCCTTTATGATTTTCCATCTACAAGAGAGAGAAACATCATATCCCAAGAGCTTGGAATCGACAAGCAAAAGTATATTGAAGCAGCCAAAAAGCCGTATTCCTTCTGTTATGTTGACAAACCAATGAAAACAGTAAAAAGAAACTTTTATGGTGTTATCTAATCTAATATTATATGGGTATATTCAATTCTCCATTAAATCAAGATGATAAAGGAACAGGAACTGGTGAGAGGGTCCAGTTGGTCCAATTGGTCCAGCAGGTCCAAAAGGTGATAGAGGTCTAACTGGTCCAAAAGGTGATAAAGGTGATAGAGGTCCAGTTGGTCCAAAAGGTGATAAAGGTGATATAGGTCCAGTTGGTCCAAAAGGTGATGAAGGTGATAGAGGTCCATTTGGTTTTAAAGGTGAAAGAGGTCCGAGAGGTTATAAAGGTGACAAGGGTGATACAGGTGGATTACAATTAACACTGGATGGTAGTTATGATGTTGAAAACAAACGTCTTACAAACGTTGGCTCGCCAATAAATAATAGCGATTCCACAAATTTAAGATATGTAAACGATGCTATTTTATCAATTGAAGGAACACGGGAAAATCCATTTAAATTTCTTCTCGAAGACATATCAAAAACAACTGTAACACAAAATGCGAATAATCTTCAATAAGAAGACTTCAATAAAAGTCCATACAAGATTGATAAAAAATCATTGTCTTTTAGAATTCCAAATGAAAGTATGATATCTGTTTTTATGTTAAATGTATCACAATTGGAAGTTTCAAATTATACTTTTGTTGTTGAATTTTATACAGAAAATTATCCAGAGCAGGCAATAGTTAATATTGAAATGGAGACACAAAATATGCATATAAGAAAAAGTCCAATACAAAGAGCATTTCCAAAGACATATATTGTTGATGGTTATCTTAAGAAAATATTCTTCATCGAAAAAACAAGTCAAGGAACTTCAATAATTGAATTAACAGTTATTACACCAAATATATTAAAAAATGTCAAACATCACATTATAGTTTATGGTATTTATGGATTTTCCAATATCATTTTATCACATATTCATGACCCAGTTTATGAAATTGAAAACGGCAATGTTGCATTTGGTGGTAATATTGACATGAAATTAAACAAAATCATCAACCTGCAGGATAACCCTCAAACCCACAAGACGCTGTAAACAAAAAGTATGTTGATGCTGAAATTGCTAATTTTAACACATCAGACTTTGTCAAAAAAGATGGAAGTGTTATAATGGCTGGAGATTTGGACATGGGACGGAATATTGTCAAAAACATGAAATATCCTGTTGATATATTAGACGCCACAAACAAAAGCTACGTTGACTCTCAAATTGCAAGCTGTCTAAAACGGGATGGAACCGACCCAGCTGAGGGAGATCTTGACATGGATGGGTACGCCATCGAAAATTTGGCAGACGCTGATAATAGTACACCAGCTGAAAATGCAGTTAATAAAAAATATGTGGACCAGGGGTTGCAAACCAAACTTGATGCAATCGCACAGAGAAACTTGAGCATGAACAACAATGCCATTACTGATCTTGCTCCACCCGTAAATTTAGACGACGCAGTGACGAAAAGATATACTGACGAATATTTTCTCCGACGAGACGGTTCGACTGCGATGTATGGAAATTTGTCAATGAGTGGAAATAAAGTGACGAATTTAGCGGACGTGGTGAATGAAACTGATGCAGTGAACTTTAGAGTTTTAAATCGAGCTTCACAAACCATCAGAGCAAACACTTTATTATTGAATGGAACAAATGCGATGGCAGCAGACTTAAAACTTGGAGGGCATAAAATCATTAACTTAAAAGAAGGAACAAATAAAACCGATGCCATAAATTTAGATCAATTAGAAAAAAGTCATATTTCATCTGCTTCTCATCCAAAGAATGCTTTCAAATATTTGATGAATGATATCGATGAAGTTAGTACTGAATATGGCTTGACAGTTAATGGATATGTCAATTTACCTCGTTCACCACATTTGATTTCAAAAAAGGTCATTGATATAGACTTGAATAAAGAAGCTAATCATATTTACAGAGCTAGAATTGGATTTAATATGTATACAATAAAAGATGGGAAATACACTTTCATTCTTGAATGGCTATTTCCTGATTATGAAGGAATGAGTCTTAGTAGTGTAACATTCAGTGCAAGTGGTGGAATTACAATTCATAAAACTGTAGGGAGAAAATTTGAAAACAGAAATGAAGATCATTCGAGATATTTATTATGGATTGAAAAACCTTCAGTAAGTTCACCACCTGAATATTTATATTGTACAATACATATTAATGCTAACCCAACTTATCCAAATAAGTACAAAGTTCATTGTGTTGCATATGGTATTGATTTTGAAGCTGTAGACGTTCCATCAAGTGTTTACGACTTCACAGAAGCTTATAAAATCGTGAATGAAAAACTACAATTACAAACTGATTTAGATTTGAATGGACATGCTTTGATTAATAATTCATCAAACTTATTTGATGGTGAAAATGGTGAATTGACAATGCTAAATAATATTAATATGAACAGCTTTCTTATAAGCAAGGCTAAACTTGGTGGTGATTTAAATCTGAATGGCTATAGAATTCATAATAATAGTTTGAATCTATTTCGTTCAAGCGTCACAGGTGTAATTATGGAAACGGCTTTCGATTTGGGTGGATTTGCTCTTTACAGGCCGAAATTAGGAGGTGATCTAAATTTGAATGGGAATAATATAATTGGTCAAACACAATATTTAAACTGCTTTGTTGAAGCCAGTCAAGGACATAATAAGAATGCTTTAAAGCCTGTATTGATAAATGGCTCTGAATATTTAGTTATTCATAACAATAACTTTTATATTAAGAAAATGCATATTATACAAGGAACAAAACCCGGAATGTTCTACTTCAAGAAAAAGAATGAAGGCGCTGGATTATTACCACTTCCAGCAACTTTTTTCGAATATAGAATTCCTTCTATGAGTAGAAACATAAGAACAGTTACAGTCAATAAATCATTATCGAGAGGCTATTTTATAATTGACTATTCACATCCTAATACAGGTGCTTTCGATACAACATTCACACTTGAAGTAGTCATGAATTAATCTAAAATAATAATATATGGGTATATTCAACAATTCGCCAAATAAAGATAATATAAGAACTGGTAAAACAGGTCCAAAAGGTGATAAAGGTGACAAAGGTGATGAAAGTGATAGAGGTCTAATCGGTCCAAAAGGTGATAAAGGTGATGATGGAAATGGATTTAGATTGACTCAAGATGGGCATTATGATCTTGAAAACAAACTTTTGACAAATGTAAAAGCAGGCAATGATTCTGATCATGTTGTTGTCAAATCACAAGTTTCTGATATTGTTAGAGATAGTTTTTTAGATTTATGGGTTTCTGAATTTATCAGATTATACTCAAAATGTGTTTATCAAATTGACAGAGCCAATAATGATTTTGTAGATATGAATGCAAACAGAAAAGTTGAAACATTATACGATCTCTCAAATGAAGAAAATGATGCAACACAATCAACGATAAATTCAAGACCTACTGTTTGTACCAAGGCTGAGAAACTTAATGGACGTTATTTTTTAAAGTTTGATGGATCGCATAGAATGATAAGTCAACTCAATTTAAATAATAATGCTGTTAATATCTTCATTGTTTACAAATTAAATTCAAATACAGGTGGAAATCCATGGAAAAATGGGCTTTTTGGACATGACAATGGAGGTTATGATAAGTTTGTCAGCTATTACAATGGTTCAAATTTAGCTATAAGTGGTGTTGATCAATCAAATTGTGTATATTTTGGTCCAGCAGCATCCATTCAAAATTTCACAAAATTAGCAGATTATTCCGTAAATGATCTGGGTTAAATTAATGTTTGGCATTGTTTGTCTGTTCATTGGGATAATTTATCTTCTCCAAATACAGATAAAAGTAAAATCTATTGGAACAAAAAACATGTGGGAAGTTTTACATCTGCTAATAGAACCGGCAATCAACAAATGACTTTTGGTGATTTAAATCCAAATTCCATCGCACCTTTAGACGGTTGTATCAGTTTTTTCTGTGTATACTTAGATTTTATGTTAGATGAAAAAACAATTTTAGATCATCATCAAATTTTAATGCAACGATATAGTATATGATAGAAGACATAATCAAATACGTGAAATATTTTTTTGATGAAACCAAACAACAGCATATTCATATTGATGACACAATATTGAAATCATGTCTAGTATACCAATTTTTGTATTTCAAGCATTTCAAAAGAATACTTCCAATTAACAACATTTTATACATTCATATTGGTCCGGGAAATGGCTGCCTTACACGATTTTTTGAAAGAACACTTGGTTGGATTGATGTATTACACTCACATAGTATTCTCCATGATGCTTTTGGAAGATTTTATAACCGCTATTCATTGGACAGAGGGTACACATATACTATACCAAAGAACCTTACAACAAAATGGATGAAAAGATCTCCATTATGTGGTCAATTCACTGGATTAATTTATTGTGTTTGCAAAAGAATTATAATATAAATGATATATATGACTGATAATCGAAAAAGCATATTCAACTGGAATCATATTTCAGGTGAATTGACAGAAGACCAGATTAATGAATTAAAATCCTATTACCACACATATCACAGAAAGTGTTGGGCCCACAAACAGGCGGTGAAACAGTTCAAAAAATGGAAATTACTGGGGAACTCATTGTCTATCATCTTTGCAACCAGAGGCCTCGCCACAAGCATAGCAACTGGTGGTGTTAGTTTGGTAGCCATCAGTACTGCAGCACTTTTGATACAAGGGTGGATGAAGCATAAAAACCTCGATCTCAAAATCCAAAATTGTACATATGCTTATCAAAGCTATCAACATCTACTTAATACGATAAAAGACACAATGAGAGGTGGTAATTTCAATGAGTCCAGCATCAACAACACAATGAAGAACATTGATGATTATGTGACTGACAACAGTCCTGTTATTGATAAGTACTTACTAAAATATGATGAAAAATTCACTGTCTAATAATACCAATAATCACATCAAATCTTAACAATAAAATTTCAACCCAATATTGATTATAAAATTTAAGCGTCTTTGTTGAATTGATTATAATTATTCTTTCAAATGGAAGACCAAGCATTATAAATATTTTCTTAAGGACAAATTTAGTACTTATCATCCTTTTACGATTCTTATTCACTAATGGGAGTACAGTGTCTATCTCTTCGAATATTTTTAATATTTTACCACTATCTTTTACAGAAATTTCAAATCCATTATTACTGCAAATACTATTTATCATATTTTCAATATGGTACTTCCGATGATATACCGATTTTCGTCGTATCTTATACATATTCTCATAAAAGTCAACATACTCTTTAACATAATCATAACCATGAACTGAACCACAATTTGTACAGAGGCTCACACCATTATCGTTGAACATTTCCTGATTTTCACAGCATGGCTGTGCCATACTACTTTTGACTTTAGCCAATTGCTCATCACAAAAAGGACAAGTATACTTTCCCATATCCATTAATTCATTGTGAATTTCTGAATTACAACTCATTCTATAATATTATATGAGATTTTATTTTTTATGCCACTAACACATAACGTCTCGTGATCTGAAACAATAGGATATACCATGGCTCATTTCCTGTTTTTCCGAGAAAGTCACGCTTGGTGATTTTTCCGAGAAAGTCGCGCATTTTTAATAAACTATAGATTCCAAAATACGAGATCATTTTGCTAAAACACCCCCCTAAATCAGTATGTGATTCCATTTGATTAATTTTTGATCTGGTACCCCCAAGTACTGTTTTTCCGAGAATGTCACGCTTGGTGATTTTTCCGAGAAAGTCACGCATTTTTAATAAACTATAGCTTCCAAAATACGAGATCAAAATGTTGAAACCGTTAAATGTAAAAAATGATCTGGTACCCCCAAGTACTATACTACTGGCTGGAAGGTGTGTGTCAAAAGCACAGGGGTGGGGAGGGTGCCTCCTGGAGCATTTGACTTCATCAAAATTGGGGCTGCCTAGAGAGTCAGTGCAGGTACCTTTTGACAAATCCAGTCAGATAACTACACCATTTGTTCCAGAACTGCATTCTGGTGGCCATTCTGAGTTAATTGACTGTCAGCAGGTGAATTTAGGCTGAATTTCAGGCGTTCGGCTCTTGATATCTGAGCGAATTTTCAAAAACGTACCCGCTAGGTTTTCGCTTGCTCTTGCTGCGGCTCAAACTTGAGGGGGCTTGCCGTCAAC
>JAEMWC010000766.1:240000-242500 GCA_016490735.1 Pachyseris speciosa | reverse complement strand
AGGCGTGAGAAATTGTCCTCAATGCGTGAGATCGATGTCTTTGGTCCGCAGGCGTGAGACTCACCCATAATTCGTGAGAGTTGGCAGGTATACAATAGCCAAATCCAGACTTCAACAATAACTGAGGAATAATTTTTAAATAATCTACACTGCCGTCAAGAGTAAAGTTTGGACGCCAAATTTTTAAGTTGAGAGTGCCTGAGAACCTGTGATAGCCAGATGTAAGGGAGGAGTCAGTTAAATATGTGTGAAATGTACTAAGAAAAGGGAACGAGTCAAAGGGGGAATCAGTTAAGAGGATGGAGACAATTGGGGCAATTGGCCAGTCCAGAAATGCAAATAACATACAGGGATGTGTTTAAGTACTACTTGCGTATGACGAGTTCGATAGTACAGTAATTGTAATGCGAGAATGAATATATGAAAATCATATATTTGAACTGCTGAATTGAAGAATGAAGATGTGAATGATCAATGCAGTTACCAACACTTCTTTAAAGCAGTAGCGACAATAAAGCCTCATATTTTCACTACTGCTTAAGTAGGGCATGTTAATAATTGCAATCATGATCCGTGCGGAAGGTCGCGGGTTCAAACCCCGGCCGGACCAACACTCAGGGAGAAAGTGCTACCTTTGTAATGACATCTACAAACGTCTAGACTTTCTAGTCTTCTCGGATAAGGACGATAAACTGTAGGCCCCGTCTCACAACTCTTCATAATTCTCTGATTCTGTAGGACGTAAAAGAACCACTAGGGACGTAACAAAACTCTGGCAGTGACCACCCCTAGTGTCTGTCTTAATTTGATATTGACATTACGGGGGCACTCATAACTCAACTTCATTAATTGTAAACTGCGTTATAAGCAGTCTGGCAAAGTCCCCCGGCCAGTGTTGTAATGCGCATTTGAATATTGCATAGAAAATGCGCAATATAAATGTGATATATTGTTATTATTATTGACATCTTCAGTAATTCTAATGACATCATACATCATTTCTACTGTTTCTGACAGTCTGTGCATGATTTAAGATTCTCTTGATAGTACGTTGAAAGAATAAGTGCCATCACTACCATCCTTGTAACCAACCTGGGGAGGTTAGTACCCAATGACCTCTACCTATGTATGCATAACAGATAAAAGACCTCTGCTAGTAACAGTTTGAGTCACTAGTGTGCAAGGACTGATGTACTTGAAACAACTTTTATTTTCCATGGAGTTTTCTTACAATACAATACAATATTCTTTATTTAACGAAGGTGACGTAATTAACCCACTTTACTTACGGCCTTTTCTCAGGCGTATGGAAGTTTTCTCAAGAAGTATACAGCTATTTACAATCGCTGCTTTCCGTTGAAAAAAGTCAAGGCTAAAGGTTATACACTTTATAAACCCTGGCTAACTAAAGCACTTTTGAAATCAATTAAAAAAAAGAATGTATTATATAAACGTTTTTTTAACAACCCTACCGCTCAAACAGAGTTTCTTTACAAGTGCTACAAAAATAAGCTCAATCATTCATTAAGAGTTACTAAACGTCTTTATTACGGGAATGAGATTGAAGAAGCAAAATCTAATGTTAAAAGCACTTGGAAATTGCTCTCTTGAATAAGAAATCTTCGAAACAGAACTTACCGTCTGTATTTAAATCTAGTAACCAGGAGCTTTCTGATCCAGGACAAATTTCTGAACAGTTTTGTAAATATTTCACCAATATTGGTCCTAGTTTAGCCAATAATATTCCCGTATCTCAAAAGTCTTATCGTTCCTTTCTTTCTGGAAATTTTGTGAATTCTTTATTCTTTGAAGAGACTTCCGAACAAGAAGTTATCAATTTATGCAGTTCGTTGCGTGCTGGGGCAGCTACGGGTTTTTGATAATGTTCCCATGAGTCTAATCAAAGAAACTATTATTTCAATTAGTAGCCCTTTGACCCATATTTTTAATCTATCCATCACCTCTGGAATTGTCCCAGTAGAGCTGAAGATCACTCGTGTTGTGCCTTTGTTCAAAGCTGGTGATAAATCAATATTTTCTAATTACAGACCTATTTCTGTTCTACCGTCATTCTCTAAAATATTAGAAAAACTTATTTATAATCGTCTTATTGATTACTTATGTAAATACAAGATACTTTCCGACAATCAATTTGGTTTTCGTAAACATCATTCAACTGAATATGCATTAGCTCTAGTATATAAAATTTCTTCTGCTTTCGATAATAATGAGGTTACAGTAGGAATATTTATTGATCTGTCTAAAGCTTTCGACACTGTTAATCATCAAATACTTTTAGATAAGTTGCAACACCATGGTATTCGTGGCATTGCATTTAACTGGTTTTCTGATTATCTAAGAAACAGACAGCAATTTGTCCAATTTAATAGCTGTCATTCTTCACATCATTTTATTAAGTGTGGTGTCCCTCAAGGCTCCAGTCTTGGTCCTCTTCTTTTCCTAATTTACATTAATGACATGTGTGATGTGTCAAAAGTTT
>JAEMWC010000766.1:217500-235000 GCA_016490735.1 Pachyseris speciosa | reverse complement strand
GAAAACCTGCAAGTTACTGTCCAGTAAAAAAAAAAATGCCAAGGTTGTTGTCCATTTAGCTTTTCTCTTCGTTGCTGTCATAATTTCACGTGAACAGTCTCGTGGTTCGTCATTTCAGCTCCTTCATGTCGCCTTTTCAGAGCTGGGTCACCCGTGGGAATTTACCCTAACAGGGCCTCATTAACCCTTACCCAAATGCTATATGGAACTAACTTACTAAGAACAACTATATTGTCCATCGCTAATAAAAAAAGAATTACTAGTACGTTACTTGCCAAAAATTTCAGATGATTTTAATTTCACACAAATAAAACCGTCTGAAATTTTTTTTTAAGTGTCCGAAAGTTTATAGTACAATGTAAAACTTTTATTAATAAGTACTTTTTTGAGCGATGCCATCACATGTATTTAAGGCCAACTGATATACATTATATAGCTAGAACTTGGATTACTCTTCAATGCTTGGTACTTTAATTTGTTATTTTGTTTTTTCCTACAGTTTTCCTCTTTTTTTGTTCTCTTATCAAGGTTTTGTATTTTTTTTTTTAATCTGACAACTAAATACTTTCCCACCCCTTGTGACTGTCCCTGAAAATTGCTCTTGGTAACCAGTAGATGAAATGCTATTGAAAGACCTAAAAGAGAACAACCACAACAAAAGAGCTCAACCATGAAACCACAGGCAGAACTATCTTTGGTTAAAATAAAATAATGCTAATCAGTAATTTTGTTTTCATTTCAAGTTTCGTTGTAGAGCTGACTATTGTTTTAGTTTTTGCAGATTTCCCATAATGAATATTGTACTTGTTCTCCCCACTTCAAAATAGTGGCCAATGAGGGTGAAAAGGGTTCTGCAGGACCTACTCCCAGTGAATACTGAGGAGAGTACTGATTAGGAGCTACTGTAGGTGCATTTTACGGCGTACCGCAAACAAAGTTCAACTGAAGGGACAATGCAGTATCTTTATGGTTACCACTTGGAAAATTCTGTATTCCATTTGTAAATATCTGTATTAGGTCCAGAGATATTTAAGTTTAATTTGAAAAATGTGTAAAATATGCAAAGGAGATGACTGATCTTCATAGTATATGTACCAACCCAATATAACATCAAGTATTGATTTGCAGCAGAGACCATTGAAACTTGGTAGGCTGATAGTTCTTAAGGCAACACACCTATGGCTATAAAAAAATTTTGGTTCCCATGGCAACTCACTCTCTTCCAGTCCCCCAACCTGATTTCAATGAATTGCTTCATGAAGATGAGGCACAATTCACATATCAAAATAGAATTCTAAACGTAGCCAGCAAAGCCCTTAATATCAGGGAGGTCTGGAAGTCAGTATGTTGCCATGGTAACAATATTGGTAAGCTCATATCATGAAGCATGTCTTGTAGAATCTTACAGCAAAAAATCAAGCATTTCTGATAAAAATTGGCTGAGATATCCTTTCATCATATTTGATCAAAATTCAGTTAGTATATGACATAATCAGTTGGCTGATTTGCACATCTTAAAAACCTGAATATCTCTGGAACAAAGAGATATTTGAAAAGAGGAAATAGCATTCTTCTTCTCGTACAGACTACTTGTTTATATTTTAAAATGGCTTAGATAGGAAATATGTGAATTTCATCAAAGTAGCACTTTAAAAAGGCCATTATGAGGGTTCATGACAATTGGCCTGCAATTATAATGGTTCATAATAAACATCAATCAAGATGGAATTGATACCCACTTGAGACAGTTGGTTCTATATTTTCATGGGAATAATCACTGCAATACTGCTCCTTTAAAACAGTTATTGGCTGACCGAGGTTAAGTTTATGCAACTGAATGAACCTTGAAGTGGTTCTCACTTGCCATTATTTTATCATTGTCATTTATCCCCCCCATCAGGGTCAAATGCCCTGATCACCGTGTATGGTAGAAACAGCAGGCAATTGCAATCATGCAAACAGCAAAACATTGATATTCCTATGGTGCTGATTGTTTTCAGAATGTTTGATCAGTTTACTGTGGTCTTGCTCTCTTGTAACATCTAAAGAGGTAACCTTAAATTGACTCAGATTGACTTAGATTTCCTTTTGACTGTGGCTGCAAGACATAATTATAATAAGCCAACAGGCAGTGCAGTCAAGCCTTTTAAGTGTTAAATACAATTAGGAGTAGTAACTGTAGTAATAAAAAGTGCTTAATTGAGGAACAAACTAAGGTTACATTAAGACATACATGTAAATCATTGAACACTGGACATTTTACCAAGTTGCACCTCTGTTAAGGCCAGAACAAAATCCATGACTTTTGTAGTATACATTGTTTTCTGACTACATTGGACATAATTCATTTTTAGCTTACATAAAATTATGACAAACCCCAGTGAAACAATAATTGAAATCAGAGACCATAAATGCCTTACATGATGTTTTTGAACTAAATTAAAAACTAAGGTTAACAAATAAGACTGGATTCATCCAAACTGTCAAAGAAGTAGCAAACCATTGGCACCACCAACTGCCTGTGTTGCTTAAGAAATGCACCTTTCAATGTGCTTGAGGATGGTTTCATTGTCCTCACCAACAAACTTCCTCAGACATCGAGGACATTCATCTAGTTGAACCACCGCATCCCCATTTTCATTATCAATACCAATTTTCTCCAAATCATTCCTTTCAGCAGGTAAATCCACCACATCTTCTACTCTGTCAGGCAGAACTTCTCCACCACGATACATAGAGTTGGTAGACATCTGACTTGCAGGATGCGCAATGGGTCCACGGGCAGGAAGAGAGCCCTGAAAACAGAATGAATTAATTTAACTGCAGGAATAGAAACCAGCTTCCCATAATTCCAAGAAGATGGTAATTCCTACACAAGTCAATTAAGCCACTAACTCGGGTCTGGGAGGAAAGCCTGGACCCAAGTGAGTGGCGGAAATTGAGCCTAGGCACTCGCCCGAAAAGAAAGATTGCAGCTTAACCCGTGTGTTTTCGCTTGAAATCAAAGCTTTCTTTGTTGCATATTAGTATGTGATTTTATTCTCACACAGTACTTTTTCATGTCATGATCATGTGGTTTAGAGGTTTTGAGTAATCCTGCACCTCTTCCAGACCCGGGTTAGGGCCCAGGTAATGTTTGTGTTGTATCGTGCACCTATTGTTTCATTTTGCAATTACAGACAGCGCCTTGCAATTGAAAGCTACAGGATCAAGCCTGATCTAGCTACCTTATAATTAATAGGGCCATATAGGCCACAACTTTTAAAGTCAGATGATTCAGGTTCTTCCAACCCTTTCCTTTATTACTTGTTGGACATGTTTACATCATTAAACTTATACATCTACTATGGTCTTGCAAAGTCTACAATGTATGTTTGTTGTAACGCCACCTGTGTGCCTTAATTTCCGCAGTATTTTTATATCCTTTTTAGCTTTTACTGCATTTACTTCACACAATGACTTTCCACCAGTTATCAGTGACCTTAGCTTAAATACTGCAAAGCTTGTGTAATTTTCCATAAGGCTCACAGAAATTCAACAGGTAAGAATGGGTTACATCAGGGAACCTCCACTTATTGCTGTTTAACTCAGAACCTACAATGTACTAGAACATTCACCCCAACACATGCTACTAAACAGGACTGCTAGAGTAATGGTACAATAAACTTCACGCTTGTGGAGTCTGTGAGTCATTCAGTTTTCTTAGTTTCATTGACCTCTCTGCCACCAGAGTTGATGCTGCTACATAATTATGTTAAAGTCATCAGTTCAAAGTTCGGTCTCACATAACAAGTTTTAAAATGCTTAAATGGAGGAGCCATGCATCATCTGCCATGCTAACTAAAAACCTCTTCAACAGAATGCTAACTCAACATTGAATTATGATTGACTTGAACTACATTCCCGGCCCCAGTGTAACTAGGCTACTTGTAGCCTCTTGTTCGTTGAGTCACCCTTTAGCTATGAGAGAGGTTAAAAAATAAACCCTTGAGTCTTCTTGAATGAAGTACTGCACGAGAGAGATAAAAAATCTTACCCTAGGCACCAAATGATAGTTTTGATGCTGCCAATCATTGTTTGTGTAGTCCAATCGTCGCCTGTAGGGATCATATTGCAACTGGGCAAAAGACCAAAATGACCATTAAAAAGTGGTAATTTTAAGAGATTGTGTCACTGTGATTTATGTCCATCAAGGTATACAAACAACTATTTTATCTTTGTTCAAACAGAAAACAGATAATATGGCCTCCGCATTTGCATCTGCAACCCTTTAACTGTCTTTCTTGTTAAAATGTAAACTTTCCAGAGGTGTTGGTGGTGTTTTAAATGATTCTGGGAATTCTAGAGGGGTGGGGAGATTCCCGGTTTCTTGAAAAAATGGAAAATCTGGGGAGGAGTGTGTGTGCGTGCGTGCCCATGTGTGTGCATGCATGCGTGCGTGCGTGCGTGTGTGCATGTGGTGGTGGTGGGGGGTCTTAAATGAAATTCCCTCTGTGGTGGCCGGCCGGGGGTATGGATATTTTTCTGGAAACACATTCTTATTGAACAGCACCAAAAGCTTCACTGTACAAGTCATCTACCCATTCTTACATTAATATTTGGATTTTGGATTATTTTGGCCTAGAAAAGTGGGCATAAAATTTAGCCATGTATTTATCACACATAAAGACACTCATTAAACATTACTTTCTTTTGTATTTCCCTTATGAATGATTAATGAGTTTTTGAAGCATCAGCACTCCTCCCTCCCCCTCCCTTCTCATAACTTCAACTTGAGTTATTAGTGAGGAGAATTTTACGTAGAACAAGCAATTAACATAAGAGGTGTGACTTTTCAATTCTTAATTTACACTGTACTCTTATTTTGGAGAAAGGTACAAGAACAGTAACAACAGGGCAGCTGAAGCAACCAACACCTGGTATCCTGTATACATTGTAACCAAGCTGAAATACTCACTGCTTGCTGTTGTCCATACACTTGCTGCTGTCTCATTAATCTGTCCCTCTCCCTGTCATGAACCTCCCTCATAGCTCGCACTCTGGCCTGCTGTTCAGCTCTTGCTGTCTGAGAAAGTGGGTCTTGGTACTGATACCCCACCTAACACAAATAGCACAAATATAAAATCAGCATTTGTTAACACTAGCCTCTGGCATGTTTGACCAGTTAATTGTGTTCTCAATTGCTACAATGTACATTATGATGTTGTTTTATAACAAAAATAGTACATGTATATCTTCATTCATTTGGTTTATAATAGGCCCTTTCAATTCATAAAATAATAGTTTGCCACTGTATCATTTGCATTGTGCAGCCATAACATTAATTTATTGTATTTACTCGTGTATAATGCACACTTTTTCCCCAAGATTTTTTGGATGAAATTTTTGCTGCGTATTATACACAGAACTTTTGTTTGTTGATCACTTCCTTCATTTGCATACACATGTGGTTAACCTGTTGACTACCGAGCATTTTGCTGAAAAACAGCTTTTGAAGCTCGTTGAGCCATTTTCTGGCCAGATTCTAGCCAAAAAAAAAACTGCCCAAAACTCTGTTTGCTGGTGGAGTTCATCACACCATTTGTTCCTGATGCTTAATATTAGCTTTCCAAGATCGGGCATGTGCAGAAAGCAAAAGTTTGAGGTAGTTTTTGGGTTGAAAAGTTTCACCACCACCTCTCCTTCTACCTTTTGCTTTCTCTCCTCCCCTTTTCTTTTGCTTTTCTTGCCTTGCTTTCTTTTCCTCTTGCTGGGTATTTCCTGGGCTTCCTTTCGGTGGCAAAAGATTTGTGGAAAACTTTTAGGATCATAGGATTAGGTGGAAGGAAGTGCAAGTGGGTAGTGGAACAAGATTTTCATTCAAATTTTCGGCTCAATGACACTTGGTTTTTTTGCATTTTCTCCAGCCTGCTGGATGGAATCGTGTTCATTTGGAAAGATCTCTTCCCCCTACATATGCTACAGGTGAAAGTTGTCCAGTTGAGCATTAAAACTGATGATGTCACAAGCGGTACATTAGGGACGTGGTTTCTGCGCAGTCTGTTTTGGCCGGCACGGGTGCCAATGGGTTAGTCAAAAATGCTAAAATTCGTGTTTTTTCCCCACTCGATTTGGCATTTTATGGGCAAATTGGGCTGTTTTATGTTCAAAGGTGGATTTTTTTTTCAAAAAACTGTACCCTTTGCTTAACCCATTGACTACCAAACATTTTGCTGAAAAACACCTTTTGAAGCTTATCGAGCCGTTTTCTGGCCAGATTGTAGCCAAAAAGAACCAAAACTGCCCAAAACTCTGTTTGTTGGTGGAGTTCATCACGCCATTTGTTCCTGATGCTTAATAATAGCTTTCCAAGATCGGCATGCACAGAAAACAAAATTCTCTCCTTCTACCTTTTGCTTTCTCTCCTCCCTTTTCTTTTGCTTTTCTTGCCTTGCTTTCTTTCTCTCGTGCTGGGCATTTCCTGGGCTTCCTTTCGGTGGCAAAAGATTTGTGGAAAACTTTTAGGATCATAGGATTAGGTGGAAGGAAGTGCAGGTGGGTAGTGGAACAAGATTTTCATTCAAATTTTCGGCTCAATGACACTTGGTTTTTTCGCATTTTCTCCAGCCTGCTGGATGGAATCGTGTTTATTTGGAAAGATCTCTTCCCCCTACATATGCTACAGGTAAAAGTTGTCCATGAGCATTAAAACTGATGATGTCACAAGCAGTACATTAGGGACGTGGTTCTGCGCAGCCGGTTTTGGCCGGCACGGGTGCCAATGGGTTAATCAAAAATGCTAAAATTCATTTTTTTTTTGCTTTTCCCGATTGATTTGGCATTTTATGGGCAAATTGGGTTGTTTTATGTTCAAAGGTGGATTTTTTTTTTCAAAAAACTGTATCCTTTGCTTAATCCATTGACTACCGAGCATTTTGCCGAAAAACACCCTTTGAAGCTTGTCGAGCCGTTTTCTGGCCAGTTTTGTAGCCAAAAGGAACCAAAACTGCCCAAAACTCTGTTTGTTGGTGGAGTTCATCGTGTCATTTGTTCCTGATGCTTAATATTAGTTTTCCAAGATCGGGCATGCACAGAAAGCAAAATTTTCTCCTTATACCTTTCGCTTTCTATCCTCCCCTTTTCTTTCGCTTTTCTTGCCTCGCTTTCTTATTCTCTTGCTGGGCATTTCCTGGGCTTCCTTTCGGTGGCAAAAGATTTGTGGAAAACTTTTAGGATCATAGGATTAGCTGGAAGGAAGTGCAGGTGGGTAGTGGAACAAGATTTTCATTCAAAATTTTGGCTCAATGTCACTTGGTTTTTTCGCATTTTCTCCAGCCTGCTGGACAGAATCGTGCTCATTTGGGTATGGTTTGAAAGATCTCTTCCTCCTACATATGCACGTGTAAAAGTTGTCCATGAGCTTTAAAACTGTGGCCAGTTTTGGCTGGCACAGGTGCCAGTGGGTTAACAAAGGATTCAAAAGACAATAAACAAGACTTCAAAAGGCTGTTGTCCATGCCGTTGTTATAATAAACATGCAAATAACCTATCACAGTTACTTTTAAATTACTGCCTATAAACTGGCTGGAAAAACCGTAACAAACCGGCCAGATTAACTGTGAGCAGACGCCAGAAATTTGCATAAAGACCAAACAAAACATCCTCTTATTTGCATATGGTAATGAGACAAGCATTTTGTGAGCCGAAGTTTGTTCAAAAATATTTTTTTCAAGGTACAGCAGCTCAGAACATTCAGACAAAATAAATTAGCTATATTTTGCAGAGGCTGTCGAAGATTCAAAATCTTTTCACGATGAAAATCATTGGAGATGCATTTGTCACCTTTATTTAGCATTTGGATGCATGAAAATATAAAGTGTCAGCAAATGAAAGCGAAAATTTTTACACAGCTACCAGAAGAGTCTAATAAGAGCATTACGAGAATTCTTTTAACAGCTGTCTGGATCATTCTCACATGCCGTCTCAACACTCTGGAATAAGCTATTAGGGGACTTAAGATTTGAGTACGAGTACGAGATCAAGAATGAGTATGACTTTCAAACTTCAAACCAGTCACCTCCACAGATCCCTTAATCTGCCATATTGCTTAATAACAGAAAAGGAGATTGTAGAAACAGGATTTATGTATGGAGTGATTATGTAAGACACGTGAACTAGATTTAAAAAGTTGTACTTGTCCTAAATCTCGTACTCATTGTCAAATCTAAAGCTCCCTATTATTATCAGATAAAACAAATTGTGGTTGCCTTTTGCACATAACACAAGCTCATGCAACCAAAGTCAGAACAACCTAATAGTGGCCAAAAGCTTTTTGAATATCAGAGAAATAAATTTTTAAACTGGAACCAATAAGAGTTTTCCCAAACCGGCAGAAAATTTATATTTGTTTTTCGCGAGTAGATAACTCCATCCGTTTGATTGGGTGAAAATTTTCTCTGAACAGTAGTGGGTATTAAACTGATAGGTATACTGCTATTTATTTTATTTTTGGAAAATTGCCTTGAAAAACAGGGTGTCATTATACACGGGTAAATACAGTAACAAATTATTTGACTGTATAACCAAGCTTTGATCTAATAGTTGTAAATTCAAGTCTTTATTATTTATATGTTATTTTAAAATCATATCATTAGTAGTAGCAGTAGCAGTAGCAGTAGCAGTAGCAGCAGCAGCAGTAGCAGTAGCAGCAGCAGCAGTAGCAGTAGTAGTAGTAGTAGTAGTAGTAGTAGTAGTAGTAGTAGTAGTAGTAGTACTGTGCAAAAAGAATGCAAACAAATTTTGGTGCATTTTGTGACATTTCTGTGCTTTTCGATGAAATTTAACAAGATATCAGATGAAACAATATTTCAGACAAAGTTTCATGAATTTTTGAAACAGCTAGTTATTATTTTAACGAAAACGAAAATTTGCGCTATTGTTTGCATGCCCGCACGAATATTCAAGCGAAATATTGCTAAGAATAACGAACTTTTGGAAGAAGTAGTTCGCAGTATGACGAAAGTTCACTTGCATTTTCAAAACAGCTGCTATTGTTTTAATGAAAATGAAAGTTTGTGCTGTTCTCATCAAGACGGCGCTCAAGTATTTGAGCAAAATATTGCTAAAGCCCCAGCTAAATGATCAAACATTTTCATCCATCATCATGTTTGTTAAACAAAATGTTGGGTGGCTACCTGTACATGTATGACCCAGAAGACGTTAAGGTTGCACGAATGCTGTTTTCCATTCGCTGCAGCAGTGCATTTTTGTGACTGCGTGAACGCTATGGCAGCGATGGCTTAGCGACACTGAAAGCCGCAGGAGCGCTGCTGGAAAGATGCAACAAAATAGCCACACGAAGCCATACAGTCGATAAACAGCTTTTATAAAGCGCTGTGCAGTGTTGGTGAAGCGCTGCAAAGAACAGTTGCTGTACACGATTGCGATTCAATCGATAATTTAAAAAAAAGAATCAATAAAAACATTGGTCACCTGGATATGGGGGTAACAAAAATTCTGAGCGAGACACCAATGAGATTCAAGCCATAAAAAGTCTTGCTGATTAGCGAGACAGAACATGACGATAATCAGTCTGACATGTCTAGGAGCAATAAAAATTGAACGATAAATGTGTGGCCCTGACATTTGGGTGAGCGATAAACGGCCGAGATTCACCAATCTCAACGTAAGCACGAACGTCACATAACCCCGACACGGGTGAGATTCACGCCGTAGAGCGAGATATTTGTACCACTGTGCCATTTGGATGTCCTAATTATCAACAAAATAATTTGCCTAGCTATGAAAGCTATGAACTTAGTGCTGAATATCAAATAAAGGAAATCGCTCTATGAAAATATTTCGCATTATATTACTTAAAACGCCACGTTTTACACGATGGCATGGCAAAATCTCCCAATTCAATACCATCACATTTTTATTGCAGTCACAAGATTTTAATTTAGCCTTAAACGAAATCCATAACAGTTGCTTTATAAGTTTTTAATATACATGTAATGAATTGAAATGAAAGGTGTAAAGCATTTGCTTCAACAGAGAAAGAACACAAACCGGGGTGGTAGATGTACAAGGGACTGTTCATTTATGTTTGGGAAAGCTAAGTTCCCATGAATTAGGCATGTTATATCAAGTGTCCATTTACATACTGTTTCCAGTGTCCTCTTAATTGCCTTTGGTTTCATTCCCTTCAGTGTTATCCCCTTCATCTCCAACACTTCTCAGTTAATGAATTACGAATTTTTTTATGAATCAGTTCATGTATCTTTGTTTTGGATAGATTTTGTGCATGGTCCACCATTAATACGGTTAAAAAAAGCGAGTCACACACGCAGGAGGATTTGATCAGTGTATGCCATAAAAATTACAAAACCACCTGCAAAGGATGCTTTTGAACCTTAAAGCAACAAGCAAAAACAACTCCTTTTGATGTGTCAACTTCAGAGACGAAGCGTGAGGAAGGTAGGTCCTTGCTACAAAGAACAGACGGGTTCATGCATGATCAAAACAAATTACGGTATGTCAAAACGTCACTTTAGTGACTGTTCACTTTGTTGTAGAGTCACGGACTTGCTATCTTGGATGTAATCCTTGACAAAATAATACTGCAGCTTTATTTCTGGTCGACCGCCAACAACAACAGCAACAACGATCTTTACTTGTACTCTTTTTCTTGCAAAAAAAATAATTTACAATAAAAAATCAAAGGTAAAAGTTTAGAGTACTGGCTGCCTGGAATAACCATAAGGGCTAGTGGAGCCAGGCAGCCCGTTGACATCAGCAATAAATAGAAATAAATTATAGGTCAGCAAGAAACTAACTAACTACCCAGGAGTTATTTTTACATGGCAAGACGAGTCACCGAAAAACTTGCAACTTCAATGATGGTCCTGCAATCGTATTAAATTCGATGCTTGCGGGTTTCTCTCTTGCTGTGATTTGTTGTGTTGTTTAAGCACTGGGCATTGCTCACACATGGAGGATAGTCCCAATAAACACTCACTGCCTTCCATGAACGCGCCATTTCACTCCTACTTTGTCTTGCTCCTTGAACTCCCCCTAGTGTAGTGTATACACCGAGACTTTGTTAGGCAACACCGACCGTATTAATTAAATTCGATGCTTGCGGGTTTCTCTCTTGCTGTGATTTGTTGTGTTGTTTAAGCACTGGGCATTGCTCACACATGGAGGATAGTCCCAATAAACACTCACTGCCTTCCATGAACGCGCCATTTCACTCCTACTTTGTCTTGCTCCTTGAACTCCCCCTAGTGTAGTGTATACACCGAGACTTTGTTAGGCAACACCGACCGTATTAATTATCGCAAGCAAAATACACATACGCATACAAATTCTTGGCCATTGCCTCTGAAAGCGAAAAAGCTTCAAAAGTTCAGAAAAACCAGGACAAGCAATCCAGGCACAAAACTATCACAACTAGCTAGAACTAACCGTTGTACTCAGTGCGCCAAAATGGATGAAAAAACGGTAAAAACGGTAGCCAATCAAAACGCCAATTCAAAACGGTAGCCAATCAGAGGGTCTCAATCTCTCAGAAATATGATATCTACATCTACATGATGTAGATATTATATTTCTGAGTGAGTCTGGTGATGAATGGAACAAAGAACCCTTCATGTTCAAGCTCAGTACAAGTTAGTCACAAGGCGTAGTACCGTTGATTAAAACATGTCAAACGTTCTGAGAAACAAAAAATGGACAAAACACCGAAGGACGGCAAAAGACAAATCCTTATCTACAAAGTAATGTTAACATCCCTTTTCCCATCCTAGTAAACGCGCGTCATGTACGTCCGTGGCCGAGGTCGTGCTCATTCGTGGCCTTTGCTTTGTTGCTTGGAAGTTCGAGGATATGGAAGAACATGTACACCTCTGTTGCTATTCATGGTATCTTGCTCTATCCATTTAAACTGCCAAACGAGCATTCAAACATGTGCAAGGCACCAAGTTAGAAACAAACACCGAATGTCATTAGTAATGCCAGATTGTTTGTGATTTTCATGGCCAAGGTAATTATTTGTTTTAAAGAAACCTCCAGTGATGTCTTTTGCTTTCCAGGGTTTTTATTTTGAAGACCTGAAAGTCCTTATTTGGTATCTGCAGCATTGTGCATCGATAATAGCGACCTTAAGCAACAACAACGGCGACGGCAACGAAAACGTCACTTCAAAATATAACTTCTCGTTTCTGTAACTCTTTCGCGATTATTCCACTTTGTTGAGCTTGGAAAATGCTGGCAAACTGTCCAAGAACTAAATTGCAAAGAACAACGTCAAAGTAAGGAAAAAGAAAGAAAAAATTGTCATCATGCACTCATGTTCTCAAGAAAACCTAAAATTTGGTCATTTCACGTTGTTGTTTTGCAGAGGACGGCAAAGAAATGTACCAAAATGTGAAACGCACGTGCAGAGCAATTATTTTTGCTCATTAACCCTATTGTTTTGTGACTTTCTCACTGCCGTTGCCGTCCTCGTTGCTTAAGGTCCCTAATGCAACCTCAACTGTCACTTGTATGCTGGTTGTCATACAGAGTGGTCTCAATGTCTATATCTAAGTCTCATGCAGCTTTTAAGCAGCGGCTTGCAGCGCTGCTTTGCTGCATGCTGCTTTACTGTGACAAAATTTTGCAGCACTTTCGCAGTGCACAAAATGTGGCGTTCTCTGCTTGAGCCACTCATGAGCACTGCTTTACAGGCGTTTAAGCACTGTGCAACCATAAAAGTGAACTGCTGCAGCGCTGTGGCAGTGTTGCAGCCTTCATATGGGTAAACAGACAAACAATGTTTCACCATTAAACAGCAGGCAAAGTTAGCCCACATAACAATTTTTGCACATTATCCCTGAAATTTCAATTTTGTCACAGAACATTGACTCTTTGAAGACTGGGACCTACCTTTGAGCACCGAAATATCGTTGTTAGATCAGCAAAATTAATTTTCGTGCATGTGTTCAAACTTTCAAGTGGCTCAGCGAAATTTCTTTGAAATTTCGGCCGAAAATCATACTTCTTTGCCCTAATTTTCGGTGATATTTCACCTGAACAATAGCTAAATTTGGGCCAAACTTGTTTGCATTCTTTTTGCACAGTACTCAGACAGTACAAAAAATAATTTATTTAAATATTAATTACATCACAAACATACAGAATTATCTGAAAGTAGAACACGCTGATGTACTGTAAAGTCAGAAAAGCACTTACTCCACCATAGTTTGACCTCAATTGCTGCTGTATAATCTCTTTCTCTCTTTTTTCTCTTTTGAAGTCTTCCTCATAGATTTGCACCTAAAGCGGGTGTCACGAAACAAATAAATGAATTTCACATAATTATTAATTAAGTTTCCTGAGTGCTCTCTCCCCTTTGCCCAAGCTGTGACTTTGAAAAGTGCATTAATTTACACCACAAAGTTTACCATACATTGCAAAATTTTAAATTACCATTTTGGTGCTGTAGTAATTTAAAGAATTAATTGAAAATGCACTAAAATATTTTTGACTGACCTGAGCTTAATGCCTACAATGTAACAAAAAAATTATGAAAAACTGGCCTCCATGTTCGTAAATGTGTTATGCATCAATAACATAACATGCAGTTAAATGTAACCAAATTTAAAATAAAAACAAGTACACCAGTGGAATACCATGCTTGTTACATTAAAGTGCCTGCATGAATCATTAATTTATAAAAGCTATATGTATACTTACTGTGGCATGCCACCATTAATAGTTATTAGCATTGGTTTTTCTTTCTGTTGAAATGGTATTTAATAACAAACTGAAAATTGGCTAAAAGTGAAATGGCTTTAGCTATTAGATTTAACTACATGGTTCAATGTCATAAAACCCTGCATATTTGTGCCCCAGATTACAAGTCAATTTCGATCTGAGGGGGTGGGTCCATGCATAGTTGAAATATTAAAGCCTTGCGAGGACCTACACTCATGTACATGTAATTGTAAATGGTACTGAGGGGCTCATAACTAGGATTTTATGCCATCAAACACTTTTAAACACACAAAACAATCAATCATGTGTCTTGGTTCTCCCATTTGGTAATGATATTATGGAGAACGTCAATGTCACAACCACCATGAAACATGCTGGCGACCTGTGCTTCCTTCATACACATGCAGAGTATTGTACACACACTTTACTCCATTTTGTTCTGCTTTGGAGCCTACCCTACAGTAGAGGTAGCCTGCAGCAGCCTGGTACACTGGGCCATGAGGACACGCTGGGCTACTGACAATACACTGCCAGTACGTAGCTACTGAGCTACTGTGTTTCATGTGGCCCCAACAATGACTGAGGAAATAATTACATGCATGTACATGTACATCAGAGAAGTGACACACTTAAAATGATTGTTAATAATGACAGATTAATTGTGATAATATAAAAGTGCATTAATTAAAACTGCAATACAAAGTCAAATCAGCATGAATGAAATGCAGTTACAGAGATTCTCCCCTGTGTTGATTTGAGAGACAGTTGAATAACCACCTGACAAAAAGGTCCTGGACATCAATTTGCTCTTCTTCAATCCCTACCATTGAAGTTGCAACAAGCCACAGCTTTGTTTTTGGTCACCTTTTCTGTCTTCAATGGGCCATTTTCACAAATGGTATCGTGTGACTGTAACTAACATAATTCTTTTGGCTTTTGTTTTGTTTTTGTGGTTACTGGCTAGCAGCCAGTGATCCATAATGTCATGGTCTAAGTAAGTAAGTAAGTAGGTAGGTAGGTAGGTAGGTAGGTAGGTAGGTAGGTAGGTAGGTAGGTAGGTAGGTAGGTAGGTAGGTAGGTAGGTAGGTAGGTAGGTAGGTAGGTAGGTAAGTAAGTCCAACTTTTGGAAGCGCTTTTGGAATTGATATGAGATGTTTCATTAGAATCCGATTCTAATGTTAATCCTTGCAAACTGGTGGTGATCTTGTGTGACAGTTGGCTGTTAATAATGTTATGCCTCATTTGCATAAATAAAGCCAGCAAGAGTCCCTTGCAAATAATTCATTATTTTGCAGCCTTAGCAAGCGCTGAGAAAATTAATATATCTTTGGTTCTTTTCGACACAATGAACTGATTGAAACAGTAAAATACTCTATTTACAGACAAGATCTTTCTTAAAAGATTCTGTGAAGCGCTATAAACACATTTATTTTAGCAAAGAATAGTTTTGTTTCCTTGCACCGGCGATTCCCTGGTGGAACCATGTCGTTATGTTCATGTGGGACTTTCACGACAATACGCTTGATTCTCTTCGCTACAATTCACTGATTAGAACGGTAAAATACACTCTCTTTACAGGCAAGATTTTTCTTCAACACTTCTATGATGCACCAATCACAATTGTATTTCATTTTTTCTGCCAAGTATTTTTTTAGCTTCAAATATCTCTGGGATATATACACTTGTGCATTTTATTTCTGGGTAAATTGAGTAATTGCAAATTGCCATTTGGCTTTGAAGATTCAAGAATATGAAAGGAGCTCATGCAAACACTACTTTCTTGTTTGGCTTAGAATAAGAGCTATTAGTTGACATTAACATTGTAGAAAAAGGTTGACTTTGTTTTCTTCAATGCTGGCAAACAAATCTCATAACATTGCTCTGAAATATCAAATTGCAGTTGAATTCACTATGTTGTGGTATAAAATGTGGTTGGATGTAAAACAATAAAAAATTTTCTATCACTTTCCGCTGGTGTTCCGTTCAATATATAATTAGACCTCTGTTGAAGTACTTGGCAAGAATTGTATTTGACTTTCAGTTAAAATTAAAATGCATTTTCATTTTGTTAAAGCCTTTCATCAGAAGAGCAAAAAGTATAATAAAATAAAATTGCTCCATGCGTATTTGAAAAATTCAGCAAGTTTTGTGCACTGTTTATCAATGGCAGAATCATGGCTGTCACACTCCTGTGATTTAATGGCTTCATTGGTTCTCGATGCTACGTGTTTCTACAAATGGATATTTCAACCTTTTAGTCGTTTGCCCAAGAATGCGAAGATAACTCGCTTTCTATAAACATGGATTATTATAAAGTTACAACTCAAGCAAATTACAGATGTTCTGCAGTTCATCTATTGGCAAGTATCAAGCCACCATAAGCTTGATGCTTCTGCTAGCTGCTGGCTTTCTTTTTCAATGGATAAGCAAATTGTTTATTCCTTTGATAAACATTTTCACGAAAGTGTGAAAGGGATGCAATTTTTTTTAAACAGATGAGCAAATCATTTAAACATTTTCATTAAAGCGTTAAACGGATGCAATTTTTTTCAAACAGATGAGCAAACCATTTAAATGTTTTCATTAAAGCATTAAGCAGATGCAATTTTTTTTTAATTCATAGGCAAACCGTTTAAATGGTTGCATGAGCAGTTGAAATGGATTTAAACAAATAGTAACAGTTTCACTGTTTCAACGGAAAAGCATTTATTTAGTGTCCATTTTTCCAAAGGACACAAATACCACTAATCTTGCATCTTTGAATCTTGAGACTTCTGGTAAAAACTAATAGCCAAGCAGGGATTTGGAAGGCCATGCACCATTAATTTGTCATGACAAATGGTCATTTTTCCTCACAAAGAAGCACTTCAGTCACTATGTTTCAACGTAACCACCACTGTGGTGCTGCAAACAAAGTTCACTAGTGTTATTATCAAATTTTCCAAAATAAGCCCATAAAACAGCAATGGCCCATTAAAAACTTGGATTTAATTGCCTGCCCATCAAAGTGACTGCCAAAACCATGATGAGTTCTGTTACTGAATACAACCCACCTGTTGTTCAAGGGTTTGTACTTGCTCCTTCACAGCAGTCAATTCCTCTCTCATCTTTTCCTTCTCAGCCTGATTTCTTTCCCGATCTTCTCTCTCAGTAGCAAAGTCATCAGCATACACTCTGAGCTGCTGTTTCAGAACCTCAATTTGGTCAATCACTTCTGGAGGGATTTGTTGAGCATTGGGCATGGTGCTAGGCAAAGAGTGTGAACTCTGAGTCTGGGCAACTGTATGAGCTCCTGCTGATAAGGCATGTGCTCCAGCAAGAGAGGGGTGTGAAGCTGGTGGCTCCATGGACATGCTTTGGGATGTTAGAGGCACCTGCTATCAAAATGATAAGGAAGAGTTAAGAAAATAATACTGCTCTAAACTACCTCCCCATTTACTGCAACTTTAATTTGCCTCAGTAGATTGGCAGCCTCATGCCTTGAGCTCTGAGTCTCACATAAGCAAAACCTCGTTCAGCCAGTTAGAAAACCTAGGTTTTGCCTGACAGTTTTTTCTGGTTGACTTAATTATGCAGTGGTAATGAACAGGACATGGTAGAACTAAATACTTTAGGCTACTGAATGCTTTCTTTTCAAGATCATTAACAACAATATTCCCATGTTTTTGGTTAAACCACACATCAAAACGCAACGACTATGATAGCTGCATGCCCAAGTGGAAAAGCAAAAAATAAAAATTCTAAAACCTTGGTAACGTTT
>JAEMWC010000766.1:165000-212500 GCA_016490735.1 Pachyseris speciosa | reverse complement strand
GTCCTCTAGTTTGAATAAATCAAAATCTTGAATAACTCAGCAACCAAGGGTGCTATCACAATAAAATAAACGCCGTTCTTCATCATTTTGAAAGCTTTTTCGAACAAGCTAATGAAAAATTTCGCTTCATATGCACTTTAAGAGTTGAGTTAATGTCTTTTGACTGGTCTTCGTATTGATCCATTTCCTGAGGGGTTAGCTAACTTCTTCAGTCTTTGTTCTTAAAATTTACATGGCCTGTTCATTCTCCCACTGCACAGTCACCTCTATGGGGATTTCCAAGCTGCCTTGAACCAGTGGAGAGGGTTTGCATTTTATAGATGTCACCTCACCCCTAATGTCAGCTCCTCTCTTCAGTGAATACCAGATATATCAGCTCAGTTATATGGGAATATGCCCAACAGTGGAAGGGAATAGCATTCATGGCAGAATTGTTTGTCCAGCAACTGCAAACCAGTTGTGTTCATGATCTTTTTCTTGCTTAAACAAGATTTATTGCTTCATGAAAGGCTTCCAGCTCGTACAATACACGTAATAACCTCTTAAACCTCTTCCTTTAGTTGTGTATGTTGAGACGTTTTTATTGCAGCAAATTCACATAAAATATAGTTAGGCGCACATTGTTTTAAAAAATTTTGCATTAATTTGATGTACGTAAACCTAGCTTTTGGAAAATTCACGTAAATTTTCGTCAATGAATACCAAATATATCGGCTGAGCAGTTCTATGGGAATATGCCCTACATTGGAAGGGAATAACATTCATGGCAGAATTGTTTGTCCAGCGACTGCCAACAGGTTGTGTTTATTATCTTTTTCTTGCTTAAACAAGATTTATTGCTTTGTGAAAGGCTTCCAGCTTGTACGATACACGTGATAACCTCTTAAACCTCTTCCTTTACATATGTATTCGTCGAGACGTTCTTATTGCAGCAAATTTGCGTAAAATAATTATAGTTAGGCACACACTGTTTTCAAAAATTGGCGTTAATTTGATGTATGCAAACCTAACTTTTGGAAACTTCATGTAAATTTTCTTCGCATTGTCAATGTGCATCATTAATTTCCTGTAATTCTTTATTCTTTATCTTGCCACAAGCCACACACACAAGGTAATTATGTGTGAGATCAAAGAGAAACCACGTATATGTGTAATTGGCCCCAGAATAGACCGTGCCTCCCGAGCAACTCCACACTTACAATTAGCTAACAATGCCATGCAATGTCCCCAATTTTTTCCTAAAATGTCAGTTCTAAGCCCTGTATTGCAAATTTTCCCTTACTACACATGTGTACTGTGAGTTCCATGAAAGTGGCTGGGGTACACAGGCTCAACAAAGCTTTCATGGTATTTCATGTCAAGGTTGCATTACCTCTTCTTTTAGCTTGAGTGCCTCATCCTTTTCACCTTTTGCTGCCAACAACTGTCTCTGCAGTTCGGTGATTTGCCGTTGCAACTGATTGCAACCTTCACATGTTTCTGTTCTGTTCTGCAGTGGTCTCTTTGCAATGAAGGACTGTTGTCCAAAGTAACAACAAACATTGTTGGTGAACAGAAGTGAGACAGTAAATTTTCAAGCATAGCAAATGAATGACAGATGTAATTAATATTAGAAGTATGAGCTTCCAATCATGGGAGGGGGGAATTTCGCTACATGGTCTAAATGGGGACGTGCCACTGGATAGGGTATGGTTTTTGGTCCCTCTGCCCTGAACAGGGTATATAATTTCAAGCGAGTCTGTCCTAATCATCTGTCATCTGCGTTAGCAGGTCATCATTCAACATGCATGTGACTAGATATTAGCACTGTTGTTTTTAAAATAGATGGTGTTGTCCTACACAGGATAGGTTTATATATTTAAGGATCATTTCAGGTCAGAGTTTTAAACCCCGAGTGGCACTACCATACCCAAACATCGGTCAATATTAGAAGTATGAGCTTCCGATCATGGGAGGGGGGAATTTCGCTACATGGTCTAAATGGGGACGTGCCACTGGATAGGGTATGGTTTTTGGTCCCTCTGCCCTGAACAGGGTATATAATTTCAAGCAAGTCTGTCCTAATCATCTGTCATCTGCGTTAGCAGGTCATCATTCAACATGCATGTGACTAGATATTAGCACTGCTGTTTTTAAAATAGATGGTGTTGTCCTACACAGGATAGGTATATATATTTAAGGATCATTTCAGGTCAGAGTTTTAAACCCCGAGTGGCACTACCATACCCAAACATCGGTCAAGTACCCCCCGGTCAAGTACCCCCCCCCCCCCCCCACACACACACACACACACACACACACACAACCCAGGCTTCTGATCACAGTCAAACCTCAATTATCTGGACTCGTGGGGACTGAGCTGAATAGTATAATTGACAGTCCGGATAATCGAAACTATGAATATTAATGAGACAAAAATAAAATTGAATGGCTGAACAAATGGAGTGTGAAATTTCACTTAGAAACAAAGAACACCTGAACAAATCAGAGCTCAGTGAAATGCATTGCATTAGTAAGGCGTGTGTGAGCTCAAAATGCACACAGATTTGTGTTTTGAAGCAAAAAAATTCAGTTTGAACAGAAGTTTCAATACTTAATTTTTAAATATGGCTAATTAATATTCATGAAAAACTGGGACCAGCTAAGCAAGTCTGGATAATCAAAAAATCCGGATAATCGAGGTTCGACTATAATAGTTTGGATGCTCTACCACTGAGTCACAGGAGACTCATGGGAACTGGACCATTCAACTAGGTTCACATAACAATGTCCTGCATCCTGCTATAATACTGCTAATAATATGCACGAAAAATTACTCATTCTGATTGGCTAAAAAGCAGTGCAGTTTTGCTGTAACAGTGCAAAATCGTGTAACACAAGTGCAAAGCTGTAACACAGTGCAATTACAAATGTATTTTGATTGGTTTAGAAACAATAGAAATTTGAATGAGCCAATCAAATCGTAGCTGTTTCCATAGTAACAAGTTCGCGGTAAGTTTGAGCCGCGTTGAAAATTGTGAAAACATCAAACAATGGCCGACGTTTTGAGCAGGTTTCCTTTCGCAGAGGAGCTGAAAACAGTTCTAAAAACGAGCACGGTGCAAAAAGCACTGCTTTTTGGCTGTCTGTTTGGAGAAAGTGATGTCTACAGAAGGCAGTTACCAACGAAATCGAAAGTTATGAGCCCATTGAACTTGAATAACACTTTGCTCAAGCCATTTTACGTCGAGAAAACAAGACAAAGCTTATGAACCAAAAATACTGAAGGTAATGATTATACAGCATCAAGCAATGGTCGAGCACTGCTTTTCGGCTGTCTGTTTGGAGAAAGTGACGTCTAAAGAAGGGAATTACCGACGAAATCGAAAGTTATAAGCCCGTTGAACTTGAATAACACTTTGCTCAAGCCATTTTACGCTGAGAAAACAACAACAAACAAGACGAAGGTTATCAACCAGAAATACTGATGGTAATGATTATACAGCATTTGATAGACACTTGAAAAACAAAGCAGCCTTATAGCTATAGCCTACAACTTTTCCAATGGTTTTGCGGCTTAAAAACTCTAAAAACATTGACAAAACTGTTGTTTTAACCTGCGCGTGATGAATAAATTATTTTTCCATGTGATTCACTTGCTTATGCAACACAATTTTTTCGTGTATATTATTAATTAAAAAAATATGTAATCACGTGATTTTTCTCATGCAATTTGGAATAAATAAGCACTTGCAAAGTTTTTCAAAGACCACAAATTGCACTCGCCCTACGGGCTCGTGTAATTTTGTTAGTCTTTGACAGGGCTTGAGACTAACTTTTCAGCTTACTAGCCCAGTGGCTAGTGAGACGTTTGATTCACTAGCCAAAACAAATTTTTCACTAGCCAGACTTGTTTGCCAGACATTAAACCTGTGAAGCAATTTCAGTTAGGTACTGTCTTTTCCAACCACAATACTGATGCAGGGGTGGATCCAGAAAATCCAGAAAGAGGGGTCGAAGAAATTAAAAAAAAAACCGCCTGATGCACAATACCAATTAAAGTCGGTGGGTTACAGAAGCTTTTTTAAAAACTACATGAAAAAAGGGGGCCGCGGCAGGTCCCCCGGCCCCACCCCTAAATCCGCCACTGTGATGTGCAACTTACCAGCTTTAAAGTTTTATAATAAAAGTCTTGAGGAAGTAGTTCATTTGTCGTTCATTGCATTAGTATGACAAAAAGAAAAAGAAAAAGTCAATCGTCTGTTCACTTGCACGACTCCATTTTCTTCTGATATATTTGAAATTAATTTTCATTTGGTTTCCCTCTTGTCATCCAGTGCTTTGAACTTTTCACTAGCCAAAATGGCTAGTGAAGAGCAAAATCCACTAGCCAAAATGGAATTTTTACTAGTCTGTGGCTAGTTGGCTACCGTTAGTCTCAAGCCCTGCTTTGAAAAAATTTACTCATGCTTATTTATTCCAAATTGCACTCGAAATCATGTGATTACCTATACTTATTAATCAATTTATAATATTGCATCTCTTTAATACTAAATTAAATTTAATTAAATTAAGGTGAGACTAAACAATCAAATTATTTTAATAGTACATCGCTTTGCTGATCACTTAAGTTGGGCACTGCTTCCCTCTTTAGCACAGTAAGAGAGTCAAAACAGCACTCCTGAAAGGAGCTTTCAAACTATTTTTACAATTGATCCAATATTCTACCATATAGTGATTTTCCGTTAACACCCAAATCATTAAATACAGCCGCATATTTATTTATACTTTGCCATAAAGACTGGTTATCTTCTCAGGATTAATTCTATTCTGTGACTAAAAGGCTATTAATAATTCCATGAATTACCTTTTTTGTTTACACTTAAGAGACAGAAACAAAAAAGGATCTGAAGTATTGTTGCGTTCTTTTGTTTCTGCCTTAATAAGAATTATCATTCATGCGTCACTTTGTCCAGTTTTAAGCTAAAGTAACATGCCACATGTAATTTTTGGAGTATTATATTGCAATGGAATCTGTGACCTTTTCCACGGCCCTGCGAGTATCACTATATTGTATTGGTCAATATGTGAGTACAAAGTGCAATTTAGGGTTTACATATGAAAAAGTGATAGTTGCCAAATTAAAAGCATTTCAACTTTCAAGAGAGGTGTAAATTTTTAATTGCACAAACAATCATAATTATCCATTAAATTATGCAATATACTAAGTAAGCTTCTACTGAATTACCTGAGAGATTCTTCACTGCCTTGTTTTTGTTTTGAATCTTTTAATTTGTATTTAAAAAAAAATCTGCTATTTTCAATATGGTGAACATATTGCATTCACAACTGCGAGGATCATTCTTCAATTGAATAATGTTTAAATCTTATAATAATTCTGAAAAATTTCATGCCACTGAGGTTGAAAAGGAAATATCAATTTCACTGAGTGCAATTTTAAAGTTCATTGTACTGAATCAACTAATGAATGATTGTGCAGTCACTCGCATCGAAACACAAACAATGCTAAGCGACTTTAACTCACCTCATCTGAAGTTGAAACACCTGTAGTTTGCTCAAAACGGACCAATATAGGCTCATTATGTGCTTTTGTCGTCTCCTTTTCTTTTCTTACAAGTGTAGCATCTTGGAAACACTTTACTTCGCTTTGTATTTGTCCAAATTCTTCCTTGCTTTCGTCAAGTTTTTTCTTTAGCTCTTGCACCACATGTTCGTGAGAAGTCTGCCAACCAATTAATGTAAACAAAGGAATCAAATAAATAACAAATTAATATAAGATAGCAACTGCATGTTGTGAATGAAAAAAATAAAAAGGGATAAATTGGACAGGAAAAAGTTTTGAAATGATTTTCAATTGAAGTAACCTACTGCGCATGACTACCACACCGGCCAAAACCGGCCATGCAGCTATAACTTAATGTCCCTTGTTCTGCTTGTGTCATCATCAGTTTTAACGCTCATAGACAACTATTACATGTAACATGTGTAGGGGGAAGAGATCTTTCAAACCATACCTGAATGAGAATGATTCTGTCAAACAGGCCAGAGAAAACACAAAAACACCAAGTGACATTGACCCAAAAAACGGAATGAAAATCTTGTTTCACTACCCACCTGCACTTCCTTCCATCTAATCCTAAGATCCTAAAGCTAGGTTTTCCCTAAATCTTTTCCCACCAAAAGGAAGGCCAGAAAATGTCCAGCAAGAAAAAAAGAAAGCAAGGCAAGAAAACCAAAAAAAGGGAAGGAGAGAAAGTGAAAGGTAGAAGGCAAGGAGGCAGTGAAACTTTTCAACCCAAATAATATCTCGAAATTTTGTTTTCTGTGCATGCCCGAAACTAAGCATCAGGAATAGAGGGGTGCAAGGACCTCCACCAGCAAACAGAGTTTTGGGCAGTTTTGGTTCTTTTGTTCCAGGGCAGGGTCTGTGAGTCTGATTACTGATGGAAAATTCATCTAAGCTTTTAAACCGGCATATAGATGGAATTACTTGTGTTTGGGTGAGAATTAGGGGTAGAGCTATAGGGGACACTTTGTGATGTCTATCATAAGTAAAATGAATCTCATTATAATAATGATTATTTATGAGATTCATTCTCTTTATGATAGACACCATAAAGTGATGTTTGGCAATCAAACGCCGAACTTTATGTGAGTTCAATTTCCGAACCAATGGAGCTCAATCAAACAAATCAAACTAAAAAAAGAGCAGATTTGAACAGATCTTGTCCTTTGTGACCTTCAATAACAGGATTTCTGTGCAATTTTACAATGACTGTGTTATACTGAAGTAACTCGAGCCTCCAAAACCTTGTTATTGATTTTCAACACCAGTCTTACAACAATCAAAAGTTTGGAAATCAAACATTTCAATTTTTCAATTTTCTGAGTGAGTTCTATTTCGTTCGAATGCCAAACTCAATCAAACTCAATCCATGGATTGAGTTCGATTTAGTTTGATTGAAATTCAGTTCAGTCGGGTTCGATTGACTATAATGCCAGGGCAATCTTATGAGGCTAAGTTACAAAAGATTGTAATCCCTGAACACATATTTCATTGTACATACATACTGTGAAAAACTTGCAAAAATAGCAAACCTGTTCTTCTTCCATAGCAAGCAGTTTAGCTCTAATCTCCTCCTCTTCAGATACCAAAGCACTAGAAAGGGTCTCCCTTGTACGTGCTTGTTTAGCACACTCATTAAGTTTGGTGGATAGTCTTGTGAGCTTGCATTCTAACTCTCTGTCTCTATCATCCACAGGTAGCCTTTCAACATTCTCTTGTAGGTCCTGGATTTCTTTCATCAACTGGTCAAGTTCACCGTTGATGTGCTGAAACTCTACTTGTATCTCCTTTAGAAAACAAAATAATTTCATGCACTTCGAATAAAATCTAGGAATTCTTTAAAAGTAGACTGTTTGCAGACATGTAAAAATTTGCCACTGAAACTCCTGCAGAATTAAGTACAGTTCAATAAATTAGTACAAATCAGGTATGTTCATTTCATGACTATATTAATGCCTGCTGTACAAGGCACATGTTGAATAATTCTACATAATACTTTTTTGCCCATCACTAACAATTTTACAACTATTATTCCAACTCCAAATAAACATTGTGAATTGAACAGGATTTGTGATCCGGGCTCAGAGTCAACAGTAAATCAAAACAATCATGATCACACTTTATGGAACAAATTAATTATGGTTATTTCAATCACCGATTATTTCTCAATGTCATCTTGTAGAGCAAGCAGACTTGGGGTTTAAAAACTAGTCCATAATATTATTTTGATTTGACATCGTTCAGCGGATAGTGTGTAGGAGGGACTGAGCACTTCTAGTCTTACGTTCTGTAACACATGTAAAGTTATATGTCACATGATGTTCTAGAATAACTGATAACAGATGCAAAAAGTTTCTCAATGCTACCCTATCCATTAAACAGATGGTGGATTTTCCTAAGGGAGCATCTCCAAATTTCAGAACGCAAAATTTCCGATGTTTCAGAAATGATATCGGAGTACTTGTTAGATATTGCCGATCAAATCAGAAAGTCATCCAGCGCTATCAGAAATTGAACCGATAGAAGCTATCGGAAACTTGTGATCTGGTGGCTAATGGAAAGATGATATAGTGTAATTGTATCTACCACAACTGATAAAAGAATTAAAGAGTAGCAATCAATGAAACTCACGAATTTCACAGTCTTCGGTAATATATAAAAAATACCGTTTGTTCAGAAAATTTTGTGGAGAGAGACATGTACATTCGAAAGAAAAAATGCTAAGCGAGTTTGCAAAGGCTGATTTACAAAAAAATTTTAAGAATAGTAATTTTACGTCGGTTAAGGTGGCGCCTACATCCAACACGCATTTGTTTGAGAGGTATTTTCACTGCTACGATGAGGTAAATTAGCATTGATTCATTTATGCATCTGCCGTGACCTTACAACCTATTGAGTGTGTACAGTAGTCTTCGCACCTGGCGTAATTTAGCATGTTAATATTTCATGGGGTGAGCGAAGAGCGAAACACGAAACAACGAGCGAAGAACGAGGGAAGAAAATCGAGCGGGGAGGTGTAATTTGCAAAACAAAATGAAAATCAGTAATTTACGAAATGAACTCAAAATTTGCATTTTGCCGTCCCTTTCTTAAATAACCATTGATGCCATGCGTTTAATTTGGATATTAAAATAAACACGTTTCATTCAACCTTTTACTGAGTTAGTTAAAATGAAGAATATTTCTCAAAGAAAACTTGTGTTTACATTGCGGCTAGACGTGATAGTGCCACTCAATAATAATTTATTTTTGTTAAAACAGCTTCACGTTATTTGTGTCAAAAGTTTCAGTCGTCAATTCCTATACAGACTTGGAAAATCTCTTGGGTTGAATGGCTGATGCATTCACATATTTTTTTCAAAGATTGGAAATCGGATGAACGTGGGAGAAGCGGCGCTTGTGACGAAATAGTGATCGGTTTATAATTTCATTTGCCGTTCGGCGCTTGATCGAACGTTCCTTCTGCTGTTTATCATTCGATCCGAGCTGAAATAAAGTTATGTTGCTTTACTTTTTCTATCCCTTCATCCGTTTGACTTTACCATAAGTAAAGGGATGTTTTCACGTGAGAGGTCACAATAATTTTGCAGAAAACTTCTTCGATCTTATCAATGATCAGCAACAGTTACGCGTTCTATGTGTTGTGTTGCTCGTACGACTGTAGCGTTTTCACTCTTTTTCTATGCATTTAAGCAGGCCTATAAAAGCATGTTTTAACACTGTTTAAATGTATCGTCGTTTAAAATGCTAAAAACACCTTTTTGCAAATGAGATCACAAATTGAGTGGAAATTCGATTTCGATCACTTGGTGTTTCACTGTCTCTATCGACCGTGGCTGCGTCAAATTTATGGAGTGAGACAGAGTTGATCGACACGCAAACGCACAGAGACAAAATTCATAGGAAATTAATAAGCCTTGAAAAAAGATAGTAAAAGGGTATTCATAATATGTACAAGCTTTGTTTTATAAAATACAGTACATTTTTGTTGAAGAAATGAGTGTTGTGGCGATGAAATAACACTACTTAAATCTCTGTGGCTGCAAACACAACTCAAGAAATCACCAATTGATGTGCGAGAAAAAACGTGTACATGTCGTGAAAACTCTTATGTCCGAAAAGGCAACAAAAAAGCACGTTCATGCTTGTGTGGACAGTGAAAGTTGAACAGGGGGTCTTAGAATTTGCATGCTGGTATTCATAATCAAGCATTGTTTATATGGCATGTGTTGAAATGTGATGTGTGAGCAATCGGAAATTTGCCCATCGGAAATCTAGAGATTTGTCTGATTGATCTTCGATTGCATCGGAATTCAGAAACCCCACATTGGAAATTCTTGAGTTATACTCTTTTCTTATCAGAATTGGAAAATGCTGATAGTGACATCGGAGAAGAAATTTCCGATATTAATTTGGAGATGCTCCCTAACAGCTAATGGTTAGCCATTCTAACAGTCATCAAATTTTCATTAAAGTCCTACTACGATCAGAAAACCATTTATTTGTTTTTTCTTCAAATTTTGAAAGTGTGTTTGCTTAACAACTGACTTGCAAAATTTCAAGCTTAAATTTTGAGAAATCAGTTTTTTATTTTGACTGAAATACTTCTATTTAGTGATCCGCCATTACTAACTTCAAAATCTTGAGAGAACTGGATCGAGGACAAAATGACGTAAAAAGCTCACAAGAGTAAGAATGCAGTATGTGTAAACCCAGCTGATTCAGTATGCAGCATGGGAATTTTGAGCTTTCAGACTCTCAAACTCGTGTTTTGCATACTTAATAAGCTGCATTCACACACTGCAATTTTAAACCAGTGAGCATATGATGTCATTTTATCTTGGATCCAGCTCTCCGAGGCCTAATCGGTCAGTTACGAACGTGAGTAATGGCGGACCATTAAATTAAAAAGTTGCACTCAAAGTAAACAGTCTTCTGCTTGAAATTAAAGCTTGAAATTTCGCGAGTCGGATGTTAAACAAACACACTTTTGAAATTTGAAGAAAAAAGACAAGTGATTTTCTGATCGTAGTAGCACTTTAATGGTTTTGCTAACCATTCTAATGGTTTGGTGTTAACATTTAACAGGTAGGCTAACAACGGTAATGTTTTTGAGGTAGCTTTTTCATGGATGGCTAATGGACAATGCGTTATAATGCTGTTGCCTGTTTAATGGATAAGCGCTAGCAAACGTTTACCTGTCCAACTACTGCCAGGTAGAACACATCTGATGTCAACATATTTTTTGTGATTTGGGCTCGCCACCACTGATTGGCAGTTTTAAGCCCTGGCATTTTGGATAAATGTTAATTTGGGGCCTCTCCAGAGACAGCTGGATTGCAATGAACAATTGCCCAGATAGGTCCCTATGTACTTAAAATGACTTTAAATGTACTTAAAATGACTTTGCAATTTCCAAAGGGTAGGAGGTCAAGTCGATCTCCTTATTCCAAATAAGGGGTCACCACGGAGATGTTGCTGATCCACAACACCAAAGGCTCTATCTTTCTTGTCATGCTCGTCACCCGCACTGTTGTTTATCTGTAAACGTTCACTGCAGCTACAATTCGGTACTATTTGATTTGTAAGTATGTTTTTCGAGCCATTTTCCACCTTAGAAGCCCCCTGCCTGGCATCATAAAGCTGGGTTGATGGGTAGAGGCAATCCTTTGAAAGAATACAGAGGTGAGAAGCAATTTCACACAAAGTGGGTCACTGAAAGTATTTGAGCGAGCCGTGGTGATTCACAGAGTGAAGTTGTGTCTTTAGCCATTTTCTGAGTGGATTCCGGGACATGGCATGGCCATTTTGGCAAGTTTTCACTTGACATCGTTTTTCTTCAAGAAACATATTCCACCGTGGAAGTTGAAGAAATCTGGAGGACACAATGGCAAGGTAAGCTTTTTTTTCACACGGTACTAATCATAGCTGTGGAGTAATGGTTCTAATAAGAAGTGACTTAGATTTTAACTTAAAATCTGTCGAAGTGGATGTTCAAGGTCATTACGTCGTAATAGAAGCTGATGTGCAAGGCTCAAATTTTTTGTTTGCAAATACTTATGCGCCTAATAAGGTGCAAGAACAATGTCACTTTTTTGACAATCTAAATAAGATTATTGAAAATTTCGTCGTTGACAAAGAACAAAAGATAGTTATAGGAGGAGACTTAAACGTCGCGCTTGATTCCGACCTTGACTGCTCTGGTGGCAACCCTTTTAAAAAAGATTCAGTTAAAAATATCCAAGATTTCCCTTACCAAAATTGAAGTTTGAATTGTATACTTTTAGTATACAAAGAGTATACATTGTCTGCATTACATAGCTCATGTGTATATATTTTGTATACATCAAATATACATCAAGGGAAACTTCAGCTTTCTAGTCTGTAGTGATGTATACTTTTTGTATACATCATGGTTAAGGTGAGTTGCTTATGTATACAATGTGTATACATCAATGTTGAACTGTTTGATAAAAGACCAATGATGTATACTTATTATATACATCATTGCTCAATCTGAAAAGAACAATTATCACTATCTTCTTTGCAGTATACTATAAGTATACAAAAACAACAAATGATTTGGACAAAAATGCAAGGATGTATACTAATTAAATATACCACAAAAGTCAGCTGTACTTCTATGTAATTTTGATTGCGTGGATACACATGCAGACAAAAAGCCGTAAAGATGAGCACAACAAATTGCAACTGACATTTATTTAGTATTTGCAGTTGGTTTGCTTTCTAAGAACAGCTATTAAACAAAATTAGAAATGCATTTGTAAAAGCAGTACTAGATTACTGAGCAGATTGCATTTTATACATGCTGTACGTAATATAACACAATTTATACCACTATAATGGAATAAACTGTTCAGCCTTTCTTATACTGATTGGGAAATATTCCCAAAAACTAAGTATTTTCATTTCCACAGTTCATGTGAAAGCATCTTCCAACAATACTCTCCAGTGGAACAGGAATTAAATCATTTTCTTTCCTAACTACTGGAAGAAAGTGAGGTACAACTGCACCAGTGTAGGGGTCATTGCCGATAACAATTTCCTTATTTGGCGAGCAGGGAATGTTGTTTAGGGAATGAAAGATGTTGCAAGCGAGTGGGAAAAACGAGGACAGACTGGTGAAAGGGGTCCTCATGCAATTTCTGAATTTCTTCACAATGTTTTTATCCTTATCAGTAATTAGGAAGATAACGATTTTGTACATGGTGTGTTTGCCTCTTTTGTGTGAGGTAAATTATGCTGATATTCTGACAACAAAGAGTTTCCAACGGTAAAAGCATGCACATAATTATGCCCTGTGTGTAAACATCTGCTGGAGAAGCATTTGACAGCTGAATTTAACCTCAAGTTTTTCTTCCAAAGTGGTAAATACTGAATGCTTGATTCACTGAGTCATAAAACGTTGACATCTTAGGGTGCCTTATGTGTTTGTTTCCCTTACAAGCAAGGTTGGTACAAAATAATATAAATAAGCTTACTTAGGCAAGCCACTTGGTATACAAAAAAAGTAACTTAAATGCAGTTTGAAACAAATTCCAAGTCACACAAGAATGTTGAGGGCAGTAGTTGAAAATACTTAAAGGAAAAAAATAAACTTGTTTTGTAGATATTAGTCAGTCGAGAGCATTTATTTGCACTGTAACCTTTCTGTTTACCTCATGTACTGCAAAACACTCGACCAGCTCACTGTTATGTTTGTAGCGCTAATTGAGAAAATAATTCATCCACCGCTTCCACTGGCAAACAAGTTTGCCAGAAACAAAACAGTTTGTTAGCTGATCCTGTTGTAAAAGGTAACTCCTTGAAAAGTTCCTCTATACCCCGTTTTGTGAAGTGACAGAGCGAAGAAGAAACATGGAAGTGAAGTGTTTTTGCTCATTTTCGGATTTGACTGTTGCAGTAGTGAACATTTTCTTTCACTTGGACCACTTTATGTTGATAAAACCACACAAAAAGGTTTCCTCTCGCCTCTGAGTACTTATAATGGTGGAAATAAGCCGTCTATTTTTCAGGAAACCTCTTGTTTTCCCAATCGATCCATCGGAATTGAGTACTTCAGCCTCCATGTTGAATTAATTTGAGCAAGCTACATTGTAGTTCCCAGGAAAGCCGTGAGGTCATTAACGCATGCGCAACTCGACTTGAACGTCACATCGCGTGTGAAGACAATTTAAAGTTAACGTGGGTTTGAAGCTGGCTGCGTTAACTCTGCTATAAAGTTCGATTCCCCAGGATTTTACGACTAAAACACGTCAGTTGAGGAGAAGAAAATGGACAGACATATAGTTCATGAGCCACAAAATGTCCCAGGCTGGCTAGAAAGAAAGGTTAGATGTTTGGATCACAGATTTCTCAACTCATCGTCACTCATCAGAAGTTCGAATTTGTCATCTGATTCTTTATCTTCTCTTTTGCATCTTTACATCATCATTGTTTAGTTTTGAAATGGTGAAGTTCTAGAATTAACAAGATATAATAAGCTTTAATTGGTCACTTGCATAAATCCGTTTGATTTGAAGGACTAGAAGACAGAATTTCTGAATCGTTTATTCATGGCTGCCATTCGTACTCGGAGGAATCGTTTGATTTCTTTGAATCTGAACTTTCGATTACACAAAGTTAAATTGTACTGACTAATCATTTGAGCATCACTGACATTAATATTGACTCAAAAGCCCAAAATTCACTGTTAGCCAGGCTTGCTTTGCCACATGAACGTGAAGCGAAGACCAGACTGAGATGAATTTTGTAGACCTTTTCCATACAAAGAGTGTTCCCTTAGAGTTCTCTTTCAAGAATGTTATGTTACAGTTGCATATGAATAAAATGCATGTTGTTATGCCTTGGATTTTTGTTGGTTTCATCTTACCTTAAATCCCAATAAATATATAATGCAATCATAATATTATAAAATAATTTCAAGTTTATACCAGCAAGCACATGGGTTTTCAAAGCTGGTCATCTGTTTCATATCTGAAATTATACTAAAAGTATATTTTGATATAAAGCCCGAGTATAAATAAAGCCTGTATGTGATAAAATTATCATACATACAGAAAGTATACATTCTGTATACTCCTTTGATTTTGAAATTTATTTGTGCTATATTTCGTAGTATACTTTTAGTATACTTGACTGGACATGGTATACTAAAAGTATACTTTCAGCCGTCCCAAATTACTATTACAAAAAGCATACATCAAAGTATATCTTTGGTATACCCAATGTAGTATACTTTGTGTGCATAAAGCATATACAAAAAGTATAGTCTATTTTGTTAAGGGTTATGCCTAGACTACGATTTGGTAGATATATGGAGAATAAGAAATCCTGATACTAAACGTTTCACTTGGAGGCAAAAAAAGCCATTAATTCAGAGAAGACTAGATTATTGGCTAATAAGTGATGTCTGTCAAGAGGATATCGAAAAGACTGACATTATCTCATCGATCAATTCCGACCATTCGGCAATTATTCTCCATTTTAATAACATAGACAGGCAGAAGCATGGTCCTTCGTTCTGGAAATTCAATGCCAGCTTAGCAGATGCCCATTTTGTCACACTCTTAAATGAAACCATGCCAACCTGGTTAGACGAGTTTAAGGAAGTTACCGATAAAAGAATATTATGGGATTTAATTAAATACAGAATACGCCAGTTCTCGATTAAGTTTGGCAAAGAAAGGGCTCGCAAAAGAAGGGAAAAGATTACTGACATTGAGGCCTCTATGAAGACTTGTGAGGAAAACTGTGAGAGATGTCCCTCCCCAGAAAACCTTGAACGATTAGAAATCTTAAAATTAGAGTATAATAATATCTATGAAAATTTAGCTCAAGGCGCAATTGTTCGATCTAAAGCAACTTGGTATGAAAAGGGAGAAAAGAGTAATAACTACTTCTTAAATTTAGAGTCCCACAAAAAAGCTAAAAGCTCTGTGCGCAAGGTGTTCAATGAGGACGGTATTTTAATTACTGTTCCTAAAAAAATATTGCAAGAGATTGAAAAGTTTTACTCAGACCTGTACAAGACTGACTCTCTAACACCCTCTGAGAATGTGCTAAACTTTTATCTAGAAAATCCAGAAATACCAAGACTCACTGAAGTCGACGCTAAAACTTGAGAAGGCAAATTAACGACTGAGGAATGCCTTAAGAGTCTTCAATTATTTGAAAATAACAAGTCGCCAGGAGACGATGGCCTAATGGCAGAACTTTATAAGGTTTTTTGGAATATTGTAGGTAATTTAATGGTGGAGAGTCTAAATTACTCTTATGATCATGGAGAATTGTCGAACTCGCAGAAGCGAGCTATCATCACACTCATTGAAAAAAAAGATAAAGATAGGAGGGATATAGCTAACTGGAGACCAATATCACTTATTAATGTTGATGTAAAAATTGGCTCAAAAGCCATTGCTAAAAGACTTGAGGCTGTACTGCCCGGCATTATCCATCATAATCAATGTGCATATGTCAAAGATAGAACTATTTGTGACGCTGTAAGATCTATCGAGGATATTTTGGATTACACAAAAAGATATCAAGTAGAAGGAAGACTGATCTCTATTGATTTCAAGAAAGCTTTTGACTCTGTAAGTAGCGATTTCCTGTTTCGAACTCTGTCTGCTTTTCATTTTGGACCTTCGTTTATACAATGGATTCACACATTTTACAACAATATATCAAGCTGTGTTTTGAATAACGGTTTTTCTACTGCCCCATTTGAAGTTCAGCGGGGGTAAGGCAGGGAGATCTGCTATCCTCCTATCTGTTCATCATTGTCTTGGAAATTTTGACTACTAGTATACGCAGCAACAAAAATGTTCAGGATATTTTGGTGGACGGAGAAGAAATTAAATTGGAACTTTTCACTGATGATTTGACCGCCTTTGTGTTAAACGATTATTCTTTATTGAAGTTCTTCGAGCTTTTAGGAAGTTTTGGAGAGTGTTCGGGTCTTAAGATAAATCATGAGAAGTCAGAAATTATGTTACTTGGAGATTGCGCCCACTCATCACTCAATCACAACCTTTTTAAAAGCATAAAAATAAAAACACATGTTAAAATTCTAGGGATTTACGGTATTTCTCATATGACTATCGCATCAAACAAAAGTTGAACTTTGACGAATTGATTAATTCTATTAAGGATAAGTTAAGGATATGGAGGTGGAGAGACCTCACTCTTATCAGCAGAATTCAAATTGTTAAGACATTCATCATTCCAATATACTTATATCGTGCAAGCATGATCTGCTTAGATAAACATTTTTTGAACGAGGCCAATAAAATTATCTTTGATTTCATTTGGAAGGGAAAAGACAAAATCAAGCGTCTAGCGCTTATTAGCGATATCGAAGATGGCGGACTTAAAGCTCCACACCTAGACTCCATTATTAAAACTCAGAGAATACTTTGGTGCAAACGACTCGCAAGTGAGCAACCCAGCAACTGGAAAACTATACTTCTGTACTATTTAAAACCCGTTGGCGGTAAACTTATCTTATGTTGTGACTTTGATGTAAAAACCTTGCCCACCAAGCTTCCAACGTTTTATGAAGAATGCCTCAAATACTTCACAGAGTGCTCTGTAGCAAACAAAGGTAGCGCACAAAACCCCATAGACATGGATCTAAAATAATTTTATGGAATAATAAAGCTATTTGTATTGATGGTAAGTCTGTATATAACAATAGTTAAGCAAATATAGGTATTCTTAGAATAGGGGACCTGATTTCTGAAGATAATAAGCTTATCACGAAATACAAGCTACAAGAATTGAATATCTCTCCGTTAGACGCATTCAAACTTACATGACTGTGTAATTGAAGCTCTTCCAATTCAATGGCGTAATTTCTTAAAAACATGTAATCCTTCTGTTATTGAGCCCTTTAACTTCCAAAATCAGAGTCAGTTATATTTAAATGGTCAAAATGTCTTACTTAGCAAAGCTGTATAGAGGATCATTTATAAGGAAATTCGAAATAGAAACATTACTCCACCTACAGCTCAACTCAAATACAATGCTCAATTTGTATCTGATGAATTAGATTGGAAAAAAATCTACAGTTTGCCACATTGTGTTGCCTGGGAAACAAAGTCGCGCGAATTTCAATATAAACTTCTCCATAGATGTCTCGCCACGAACATCCTCCTTAGCAAAATTGGTAAAATTTCATCCCCAGCTTGCTCTTTTTGCGGAGAAGCAGACGAATCGCTCAAGCATATCTTTGTAACGTGCCCTTACACCAAGGAATTCTGGGCAGAAGTTATAAAATGGATGGCCAACCAGGACATTGAAATTGGACCTCTTTCTAATAAGGACATAATGTTTGGTATAATGGAGTGTAAAGAAGATTTGTTTGTGAACCATATTTTGTTGATTGCGAAAAAATATATTAATTTTATTCTTGCAGATGTAATAAGACCAAACCATCCATTACAATATTAAACGCTAAGATTAAGATGATTTACCAACTTGAAACTATGGTTGCCAAATCTATTAATAAACTGCCCACCCACCTTAGAAAATGGGGCAATTATATTGAAAATTAATGTAATTAATATTTCGCACTGTGCTCTTTGTTGTCATAATATAAAATAAGAATATGTGCAATATCTGTAAAAAGGTCCCCCGTGCATCATATGTGTATGTATCCGTAAGTATTTACAGTGAGTATGTGTAAGAAATTTTGAACATTAAATAAAAAAATTGAAAATATAAAAATAAAAAAAGTTTTGACTTGTAAATAATGCAATCGGTGCAATATTTTGCCAGCAGGACTGGGCGGCTTGACACTTACAGTACCGCTCAAAAGTAAGTTACCACCCTCATGCGCGACACCCTCGCATCGCGCACTTCGCGATTCTCCTCGCACGCTACGCGAATCACGTCACACGCTACGTGATTCGTGTAGCGCGCGATGTCCTGGAAACTGTAAGTATATTGACTTGAAGCTCTCTCACCATTTAATATGCCCATTGTGAAGCAACAATAGTCGATTTCAATAGTCAATTTCCAGTGTTCGCAAAAGGCCGCTAAGAAGAAATGAATATGCGTAATCGATCAATCATCGCCAGAGAAGGGCAGCGTGTGCTTTGCTTCCAAATTCCATGTCAAACTGTTTTCTCCTCGAAACTTTGATAGACTGAGGTCGACATATTAATAACTTTAAAAAACCTACATACACAATATGATGTACATGAACATGATTTCAGTCTTCTGAAGTGGAGACATTCCAAGGAATTCTACCGTCGTTGCGCCACTATATTGGACATGAGCTTCTTCCTACACTGTACATCAAACTGCCAATTTTTCGGCTCATCCATGAGCCATGACTGATGCTTGATACTTTGTTAGTTTTCTATTCATCTGATTCTTGACAAAAAAAATTGAAAATGTTGGCGAGTTGGCACGGAGTTTCAAGCAGCAAATTAATAACAGATCGAGCCATAGATAAGAAGACCGGCGTAATTAAGTGGAGCACGTGCGAGGCTTCCGAATTACTTACTCTTCGGCAAATCTTTTTTCTACGGACAAACTCTACTGGATTAAAATCTGCACAAGTTTACAAAGATACACTGTATGGTCAGGAAAATGTGCTCCGGTCTTTCGAAGTAGAAAATATATGATTGAGCGCTGGCGTGTTGAATGAACGAAACATTTCACATACAACTACCCAGACTTATGTGTCTTCACCGTTGCTAGAATGAACTTCAGATTTGTACGTGATAAAATTTTTCGTGCACAAAGAAGGAAATAAAATAAACTCCGTTCTGTTTCGGGTTCTATTCCTTGGCTTCTCATGAATTTTTCGGTTATATTGAGTGGAAGGTTACAAATTACACAGACAGTAGTTTTGCAGTTTTATGCAAATTTGCGATCTGAAAGCAAAATGCATATGCAGTAACCCGGCCGGTCATTAGTCATTTGCTTGTGTCGAACTAGCTCTTGATTATGTCCTCAACGAATTTAGAAAACACGACCATTTAAACGTATTGATGACAGAACCGATAAAAATTCAACTAAATTCAGTGCTAGCGGGAGTAACGAATTATGCTCATCATTCGCAATTGATCATTTGTCAGTTTGTTTACAAGTTTTCGATTTGTAATGACCTCAATGATGCTATATTTATTTGCACAGAAGTGAGCTACACGTATGAACAACTCAAATTCTACAGAACAATAGCTGCATTTGGAAAGTGTTGCGCGAATTTAATTGATGTCATGTTGCAAAATCACCCCAAATTTATGCCCAAAATTTCCACTTTAGTGACTCTCGCGTGACGTGAATCGCGTAGCGCGCAACACGATTCGCGTAGCACAGGGAACGCGACGCGACTGGTAACTTACTTTTGAGCGGTACTGTATAAAAAAATATGTGAAATGGAAATTGGCAGACTTCCATGTTGCTGTTAGGCAAGAATATCCCAGAATTCCATTGGGTCACAAACGTGAAAATTACAGACAGTGAGAGCAACTGAAATCAAACAGCGTTATTGGGGTCGGGCTAAAAAGGAGTAAGCAGGTAAATGTGGAACAGTTTGCAAGAGGTGGAGTCAAAGTTTGCTGCCAATGTAAACTTTTAGCTTTAAGAGCAATTTTTGACTTGAAAACTTCAAGACAAAGTTGCATGGATTTTTGTGTTGTCCGAGGGTATTTTTTGGTTTTGCAACAGAATAAACAGCCATATTAAATGGAAATTGGGAGTTCTGGTCAGTTTCCAGGGTGATAAAGTCTAAAACACTGATCATTTGGCAATAACAATGGTTCATTTCAACCATAGTGCGAGATTTGGGAAAGTTACAGGTTTCAAAGACATGGACCACTCAGATGGTCCATATTTAGTAAAGCTGCAGAGAAAGAGTTAATCTTTCAAAAAGGTTAAGTTTTCATTTCACAAAATTAATTACATTTGGAGAACAAGTGAATTTCACCCTCAGGACAAGAAAAAAACAAGCAAAAAGAACTTTCACTTAGTCTTTGTATTTAGTTTAAAGAAATACCTTGATGTGAAATTCTCCCAGAGATAATGATGGAAATCCTGCTGAAAGGGATTGAGGACCAGTGACTGTTGTCACATTAACATAATCATGATATCCTGTACTTGAATTAGCCACAGACGAATAACAGCAGCTACCTTGCTTACCACCTGTAGTTTGACTATTGTCATCACAAAGAGTACTAACTGACAGATCAGCTTGTGCTGTGTCTATTCCTTTCTGAGTTAGGTTGTATTTTAGCTGCTCAACTTCCTTTTGCAGCCTGGCATTATTTTCCTGTGAATCCTGAAGAACTTTACCTTAAAGTACAAGTTAAAGTCAATAAATTAGTGATTTACTACAGGGAATTCATGGCATTTGTAAATTACACACCTCACACCAATATACAGGTTAAAACCAAGCGTAAAATTAATGATAAATTATAAGGACAATTAAGTTATTATAAAGAGTTGTTTAGTTTATGAATGGAAGGAAGTTGCCTTTTCTCACTTGAAGATTAAGAATACAATAAATTATGTCCAAGTCTTGACTCATGGGTAATAATCTGGCCTAATAATTTCGACCTTTGCAACCACAAAATAGGTGACTTTTTTGGCCCTTTTTATACTAGAGATGCATTATCCATCCAGACGAATTGTGTGCGTCTGTCATTTTATCTGACTAGTGTAAAGACAAGAAAAACTTTATGAAATGCTTAAAAAACTCATCAATAATTCATGAAGGAAATACAAAAGAAATTAATTTTGAATGAGTGTCTTTATATCTGATAAAGACACGGCTAAATTTTACATCCGATTTTCTAGGCCAAAATAAGCCCAAATCTAAATTTTAGTGTAAGAATGGATAGATATACAGTAATTAGCTTTTTAAGCAGTTCAATAAATTGGCAATTCGTGTTTTATCAAGTCCTAAAACACTTGGCTGCGCCTAATGTTTTAAACTTGATAAAACACTCCAGCTCATTTATTAAACATTACATAATCTGCCTGGGACAAACTTGGGCAAGCGTTTGTTCAGCATCTGTTTAGTTTGACTAGTATAAAAACGGTCACAAGATGCAGATTGAAAGATGCTCTACATAAGATAGTTCATCTAGAGGCATAATGCATCTTGTGCCCATCTTTATGCTAGTCAAACTAAACAGACACAGTACAAATGTTAGCCCAAGTTCGTCCCAGACGGATTACAGTAAAAACCCGCGTGTAAGAACCTACATTTTCCAAGTTTGGCAAAACAGGTTCTTATATTTGGCGGTAGTTATTGGCAGTTTAGGCTAAAGTAGGTTCTTAATTAGGTTCTTAAGTTTTCAATAGAAACCATTCCTGTACAAGCAGAAAAAATAGGTTTGGTCCTTTATGATACAGCATTTATTTATAACTGCCTGTGTCTAGTCATGAGCCTTGTGCAAGACTAACTAAACAATTATATACACTATAAACAAAGTATCTTTTCAGAAAATATCCCATAACTCACATATAAGAACCTAATAAATTTTGCTTGGCTAAACGGGTTCTTATAATTTGGGGTATAAAAATGGGAAATTTCTGCCAGCTGGTTCTTAAACCGCTAGGTTCTTACACACGGGTTGTTACTGTATGCATCTCTAGTATAAAAACAGCCATTGTGTGGACTGAATATATAAATCAGAGGAAATGCTAAGATTTCCGAATGAAATAATCAGATCTTCAGAGATGGAAATAAGGGAAAACAGATTGATCGGTATTTTTTTCCGAGTGTAAATGATCATGACCCCCCTCATCTCCATCTGTCCGAGTGTCAATCTCTACATTTATTTGGCTATAAGCGTGATTGAAAACGGCTTACAATGCAAAGAATTCACAAAAACCACTCTCGACAACTTCGAGTTAGTCTCAATGTTACGTGTGTAACTTCAATCAGCCTCAGCAGTGGCCTCTGATTCACTGCTGTTGGAGCTTCCAGAAGAGTCAATGTCACAAACATCTGCAAGGTTCAAGCCATGATCTGCATTTCACCTTTTAGAAGTAACATGTATTTGTTGTTTGTACTTCTTTCTCTTCCGTTGATGTACCCTTCTCACGGATATCAAGCCATTTGAATTTGGATTTCCACTTCAAAAGAGTGCTACGCCTTGGGAGATTGCTCTCCATGGTTCGAATCCTCGCAAAATTTCCATCCCTCGTGCTTTAGTGCAACACCCTTTATGACAATTTTGAAACCTCTATTGAACATGGAAAATGAGTATCTACAGTACACACTACACAGCAGTTATAGTCACGTGCACTCTCGTTGTTACGCCGTCATTATGGATGAATTCGATATTACAGTGGACTTTATCAACAACCAATTTCTCGATTTATTAGAAAAATGGGAGGAAATGGAATGTCAGCAGCTAGAAACATTAGCAAATTTACCTGCCGATAGCTCCCTGCTCCAAGAGCAACAATGTATAAACTATATAAATTACAATTCATTTTTGTCAACTTGTGTTACGCTGCGTTATACGCCTGCTGGCGAACCTGGATAAATTTGAGGAGGAAGTGAATTTGAGACAGACTGCATATTTTCCATTTCCAACAGCTCTTTTAAGAGCCACAACACACATAAAAGCTTTGTCCAATAACATTTTTATTTTACTCTAATGAAATTTTATTTCATTTTTTTTCTCGGACAAATTTGATCGGTAATTACCAATCACCGGCCATTATTTCCATCTCTGGATCTTAGCTGACAGCATTCTTGTTAATTCTCCTGTAACTTTTAACTTGTTAATTATAGATCTGTAAATTTGCATAGAACCCAGACTATCATGTGCACAACAAGATCAACTTTAGGATTTAATTATATAGGGTTTAAAAAGTTCTCACAATTAGATAAGATTTTATGAGTGATAAGGCTTGCTCCATCACTTATTGAAGATTGGCAATATGTGCAATTCAACTTTTTTCCAAAAATTGCTTCGCCCATGGATGAGTAAATAAAATCTCTTGTGTAGCTGTAGCTTAAGGTAATTGAAATGATTTGAAATCTTTCACAATTACAGTTATGTATATAATTTACCTTCAAAACTTTAAAGCATTATCTCTTAAGTCACATACCTAGAACTTGTACACCTTGGACTCGCATATGTAGAACTTTATTTTCTTGTTGCAAATGTTGAATTTCTTTTTGCAATCTTAAAAATTCATCTGAGGATGAGTGAGATGTCTCCAAAGAATCTTTCCATCTACTCATTGTAAACTTTTTATGTTGTTTACGTCAGTGTTAAGTCTAAAAATAAACCCTAAAAAAGGAATTGAACAAAATTAACCTGATTACATTTCAGAGTGCAGAATTGTTTTAAATTATGGATCCAAGATGCAAACAAGGCACTATACAAATGCGTGGATGGATTTAGTTATTATAAATAACTGTAAATTCACTATAATTAATGTGTAGTGTATTTGCTATAGTTCAATTTTATCCTTGGTTCAATTTTTATTTTCCTTTGCTTTGTACTCATTATCATACACACAAGAACAAAGGAAAATAAAAATTGAACCAAGCATAAAATTGAAAGGCTTGGTGGAACATAGCCTCCCACACAGTTGTTTTTAGGGGACTCGTATTTCACCTCCTCCCCACAAACGCCTGCTTACCCGAAGCCAACATTCCTTTCCCGCTGCTTGGCCAATCACATTTTACCTACCAAATTCTGGAAGGTTGACCTTGACCTCAGGATGCTTTTCGGGGGAATAGTTCAACATTGCAGAGACAGAGCTTGAGCGAGGTCTGATTAGCGTGTGCTCTACGTTCAGAATTCCTGTTTAAATGCCTATCAACTGACTTCAATTTAAGAATTTGTGAGAGGAAACAACGATATTTTCATCAATTTGCCCACTAGTTACGATAGTCGCTTATTTACCAAGCTTCACCTTCAATCTTCTATATCCTCGCCGCTACTCCTGGTCGTGTTGTAGCTGTTGTGTCACCTCTCGTGAATTTAATGAAGGGCCAAGTCAGTTATTTAAGACTTATTGGCGTATCGTCGGTTAGTCTTAGTAATTTGGAGGAAGGAGCCTTTGCCATCGGTAGACCACAGCGCACATTGGATCGAGCGAGCGGCGAGGCAGCAAGTTACATAATTTTACCGTCCGCTTCGCGTGAACTGAAGAAAAAAGTACACGAATTGGCACAGTCTATGCCACAAGACCGCTTCTCCAGGATGTTTTGGGGTCGTTGTGTGGGCGAATTTCATCTGATTTAATGCAGGACCATGAGAGATCGAGCTTTGTTGTTGTGCCATGTGTGATAATTTCACGTCGGTTTAGTCTACGTTTGATGGACTGATCAATGGTTCAAATTTGTAACTTGGTCGCGTCTTAATTCTTTTTCGCTTTTTCAAATTTTAAAGGTCTAACACATCGTATCACTAAAAAACAAATCGGCTCCAGCGCTTTGATACGTTTACAAATTTATTTATTTATCAAATTCGCGAGAGAAAGCAGCACACGTTAGGATTAACAATTTTACTTGTCATCGCTAGCCAGTTGCTCGATCGTGACTGGCTGGGACGCACGCAAGCCAAACAATGGGAAAGGAATGTTTGCTTCGGGTAAGCAGGCGTTAGTGGGGAGGAGGTGAAATACGAGTCCCCTAAAAACGACTGCGTGGGAGGCTAGGTGGAACACCATGCTAAGTGGATTTTTAGGTGAACACGTTTTTTGGCCCGTGTTTTCTTGAAGACTAAGCACAAAGCAGCGAAAAAGAATACAGGGCAGTGTTTACCACATAAAAACAAGCCTGTATGCAAAAAACCAGCAATTTTAGAGCAAAATAACAAAAAAAACCTCCCAAAAATCCACTTAGCATAGTTTTCCACCAAGCCCTTCATAAGTCTGTCTTATTAACATTCATGAAGCAATGCCCAAGGGTATTCTTTATTGAAAACTAAGTGCCAAATGCATGACGTTATGAAGTCTGTGACCCGCAAGTCTAACATGGCTGAAAGAAGCCAGTTGTGTTTTCTCTGCTTGCCAAACCATGAAGAGATATATTAATTTGACTCTCCGGTTTGGGAGTAGAGATTAAGAGCTGGGCGGAAAAAAAACTCTGAAAGCATCTCTCGTCTAAAAAGTGGCTCGGCTTTGCTAGTCTTGGTCCATTTCTGAAAGGTTGCCGTACTAGAATTTGCGAAAAGGAGAGGTGTTTTCGGAGTTTAGGGCAAAAAACTCAGTGACATTTGCAGAGTGTCTTTCACTCGGGGAGGGCATAACATTCCCACAATTCATTGCCGCCGAAGTGGGTGCTGTCTCGTGGGCCACGGAAGCCGTGAAACACTTTGTCAAAATTCGGAAACATTACGGAGAATTCATCTGAGAGAGAGGGGGAAAAAATCAGCATGACAAGAAGTCCGTCCATTTTCGATGAGTATCTTGAAAACAATCCAGGGAAAAGTTGCATTGGCGCGCGTGGCAAATATTACCAAGTGCGGAATATACTCGTGGTCGGTCATTGAGTTGTTGTGTAAACACATGTACAGCATGTAGACATGCTTCCAAATTTCAACATATAAATCACTTTTGCGTTGATCAACTCGGTTATTTTGATTCTATGGAGGCTTGTAAACATCAGCAAAACGTATTTTCAAGCAAGATAAACACCAGCAAAATAGTACTTGCACACGAGATATTTTAACAAGTCGTTGTGTTTCAAATCAGATGATAGGGATTAAATTCACATCTTATGCAAATATTTGCGTTTTGAAGCCAACAAAAATAGTGAAGTATTTTGTTCCAATTTTTTCACTGTTGTCATTTATGTTGATTTGTGATACAATTTTCATTCCACTGGTTCCATTTGACGACAAAAATGAACCCTTCAAAATCGATTCAAATGACCAAAGCACGCGAAACACCAGTCAAAGCTCTGTTTCAAACCAGAAACCAACAGGAAACAGCTTACTCTTTTAATCTCTCTTAATTTTGCCCTTGAACATCGTTAACTCTAATTTTCAATGTTGCTCACGGACAGAAGTTGTTGGTATCAGCCAAATCCTATCTTCAAGTAAAAACAGCTGTCCTTATTATTTTATGCTATTTCTCAGCCAACAGCAAGCTTTTTGAGCACTAAGTTAGAATCAAGTCTGATCCTGCTTTATGCCGTTTTCAACCAAAACACCCTCTTCAGCACTTTACTTATACCAGCCAAAGCCTTTCTGAAAGAATTAAGAGTCAACCAAGAAACCTGTAGGCTCTTTTTATCTCTGAGGAACCCTTTAAGCTGATTGAGACTCAAAATACGCCGTTTACTTTAATGTTAACATTTGCAATGCCCTAGGCCGAACCATATCCCTAGCTCTAACCCAAGCTCTAACCCTAACCCCAACCCTAGCTCTAACCCTAACCCTAACCCTAACTCTAACCCTAGCCCTAACCCCCAACGCTAACCCTAGCCCTAATTTTAACCCTAACTCTAAACTTAATAATGACCGAAATCTTTTGAGTGTTGTTTTCAAGTCAGACAAAATCTATGTGCGCTGGCTTAAGGTTAACCAAGGGTGCTGTGTGCTGTTTTTAAGTAAACCAAGAATGTTGCGCACTGTTTTCCAGCTAAGGAAGCTTCTTGAGAACTATCAGTAAGCAAAACACTGGTAATAAGCGCTGAATTTAAAAACTTCAACCATTTCCAAGTTGGATGGGCATCTTGTGTGCTGTTTATGAGTCAAAAAGGCACATTGCACATAAAGAATACCCTTGGACATTACTTCATGAATGTTAATAAGGCAGACTTATGAAGGGCTTGGTGGAACACTATGCTAAGTGGATTTTTAGGTGAATGCATTCTTTGGCCCGTATTTTCTCGAAGACTAAGCGCAAAGCAGCGAAAAAGAATACAGGGCAGTGTTTACCACATAAAAACAAGCCTATATGCAAAAAACCAGCAATTTTGGAGCAAAATAAAAAAAAAACTCCCAAAAATCCACTTAGCATAGTTTTCCACCAAGCCCTTCAATTGAACTATACTGTACAACATATTCTTGCAATTGGCTGTAATAAATGCATGTTTCAAACAATTATTCTGTACAGTCCAGTTGTAATGACCATTAATGACCGGTTAGCTCAGTGGTAGAGCACCGGACTAGCATGCGGGAGGTCGGTGGTTCAAACCCCGGTCGGACCAACACTCAGGGTCTTTAAATAATTGAGGAGAAACTGCTGCCTTTGTAATAACATCTGCAAATGGTTAGACTTTCTAGTCTTCTCGGATAAGGACGATAAACCGTAGGCCCCGTCTCACAACTCTTCACAATTGATTCTGTGGGACGTAAAAGAACCCACACACTGTTCGAAAAGAGTAGGGGACGTAGTTCCCGGTGTGGTGGTCTATCTCTCATCTGATGATTAAATGCTCGGAGATATTAGCTGCACAAGCTACTCTAAAATCCGAGGGTAAATAATGTGATGTATGTATGTATGTATGAATTCCTTTTCTGGTGAATCAAATTGACAAACTACAATCATGGAACCTTGCTCTATGGACACCCGCTTATAGCAGACAGTTTTCTTTGTCTCGACAAATAAAAAGATCATATATGTTCTCTTAAATCAGCCTGCTTAATACGAACACCTGGATAATGCGGACACTTTGGCTTCCATATTAATGAGCTTCCACTATATTGACAAAGCAAGAAAGTGAAAGAGAAATCAGGACATGTGCATGCACAGCATATAAATACAATAGTCATCATTTAACATTATTGATAAATACTTTGCAAAGTTTAAAATACTGATTTTCAAAAGATTGTTACGAAAATTTCTGAACAAACTTAAGTGCCTGCAGAAAAAACATTTTAAGCTTACGAGATCTGACCGAAGACAAGGAGGAAATCGAAAGTGAGACAAATAATTGCCTCCCATACCAAGCGTACTCTTTTCAACGGAAGTGGGAAAAAGCTACGCGTTGTAAGTTGTTTTTTGTCTACTTTGGTCAACTATTATAATTGGAGTAACTTAATACCCGTAGGTTTAACTCTCACAGGAGATAAAAAGCAATACGTAAAGAAATGCTAGGAACTTACCAGAAGACATACCGTAAACAGGGAAAAATGTAATGGGTAACCCCCCTTCCCCCACTTCTAAATGACGCTTGATCAAACTACGACGAGAATAAGTATGACATTATTGCATTCGATCACGTACAGAAAATTTCTTTCAGAAAGAATGGGTTGAAAGTGCTGAATAAGCTGATGATGCTACCTGTAAACAGCTCACCGAGTCAGCTGCAAGTAAGCAGGAGGTCCGCCATGGCTGGTTGTTGGCGGAATCAGTCAAGTTTTGTCACCAGCTCAAATTTTCCATATATGATCACAACTGTGTATCCTGGATTAAGCACGATTTTCATCTGCATTTAACTTCCTTCGTCTCTAAAGTAGTCTGTCAACCTTTTCTAGAGACAGAATAGCAACGCCACAGGCAAAGTTCAAAATGGCGGATTGAAATGAAACGGCAGCGCTTCTTTCTTTTGGGGGATTCCCCGTCCAATTTTGATTGGCTAATTGTGCCACACAGAAGATCACGTGACGACACTTCACCGACCACTAAACACAACCCATAATTTCACAAATGACTAAAGAGGATTAGTTTGTAAAGAAACTGTCGTGCTACGTCGGTGGGGGAGTGAAATACGAAAATTTCGTTTATCAACAGAGTCAATAATGTAAATTGACCACCGTTCAGGGATTCGATTAGCTGACGTTTCGAGCGTTAGTCCTTCGTCAGAGCGAATCGAGGAATTGTGGGTTGTGTATGGTTTATATACAGAAAATGGAGCTACGCTATTGGTGGTAACATGGTAACGTGAAAAACGGGAAAAAATTAATTGAATGAAAAGCGCTCTTCCAGTTTCGCCGATGTATAACTTTTTGCATAATGTACAGGTAATGCAATAGATAACATTTGCGGAGGTACGCGTGAAACGATCAGTGATCTTAACAGATCGCTTAGGGCCCGAATGAAAGGACAAGTTTTGCATCGCGAGCGCGCGCATTTAAAAGTGCCAGGTTGTTCAGTTGTTTTGAGTGCGCTTCTGACTAGAAAGGTACCTACATTCTTGTTGCGTTTGAATGAAATCAGTGGTATTTGCGAACAGATTCTAGCAGTTTCTGGATCATTTTGCAGTATCTTAAAGTTATTAAGAATGACTGGCTTTAACTGGGTTATTGTGAGGGTGAAATGTGAGGGTGAATGGAATTCTGTCATTCTTTTCCTTTTGTGACGTCTTTAGAGCTGACTGTTGATCAATTTGCTGGGCGCGGCGATGGCCCGATTGAACCACAGAATCAGGATAGCCACGTTTCTCGAAGAACTGGCACATTTCCTCTGATTTGTTGGAAAAATCAGAGTCATCACTACATAGACGTTGAAGTCTAAGAAATTGAGAATAGGGAATGGCGTTTTTGACATGAGATGGATGTGAAGATGAATACAACAAATAACTGTGAGAATCGGTGGGTCAGTTGTAGTGCACACTGGTACATAAACCGTTACCAGTGATAGAAACTTTGACATCTAGAAAGGCCAGCGAAGTTTCCGAAATTTCCCAGGTATATTTTAGAGCCGGATGAAAGGAATTAACGGAGGTTATAAATTGATTGATCTTCTCCTTGCTAGATGAAATTGCGCCAAAACAGTTGTCAATGTAGCGACCCGGTAGAGTTCAGGTCTAGAACCGTTGTACTGATTGAAGAATTGGTGCTCGATGTAACCTACAAAAAGATTGGCGTAGCTAGGTTCCATTTTTGTGCCCATCGCTACACCATTAATTTGTTTGTAATAGTTATCAGCGAATGAAAACAGTAAAGTGTTAAAACTAGTTCAGCTCTGAGGCGGAGTAGCGTTTCCCAGCTTGGTTCCTTGACGGTGCGTTGATCGAAAAAATTCTTAAGTGGTTGAAGACCTTCGCCGTTTGGAATGACAGTGTATAGAGATGTAATATCCATAGTGAAAATTAGTTTGTCTTCGCCGGTGAAATTGAAATCGCGGAAAATTTCAAGTACATGTTGCAGGGGCACCCAACGAGCCAAATCAACCAAACGCTGTAGAAAGGCATTTTTAAACACCTTATGGTGTTTTAAGTCTGTTTAAAGTGATGTTTTCATAAGCTAGAAGAAGTTCATCTATTCGGATTCTCTAGCTGAAATTTTAATTGCCCGAAAATGTTAGGTAACAAAATCTTCCTTTGAGAAAATGTAAGCTGAAATTAACTTTCCACGAGCTTTCTAGGAAACTATTTTCTTTCCGAAAATGCTAGTTGACGTTTTTGACTGCCAAAAACAGCAATTATGACCTTTCCGAAAATCTCAGGGACTATGATTTCCCAATATGGAATCTTTTAGGCCACGTTTTAGTTACGAAAATCCGAGTGCACTCTTTAATTGACGCCGAAAGCCCAAGGCGAATTACCCTCTACCGAACAGATATCTACCGAAACTTGTCGTTGGGTGCCCCTGATGTTGACTGTCTTTAATGTAAGATGCCGGCAAAGATTTGACGATGGGCGCCATAATCTTGTCTAAATAGCTAGAAATAAGATCGGTAGGGCAACTACAGGCAGAAACGATAGGTCGACCCGGGTTGTTAGGTTTGTGGATTTTGGGTAAAAAGTAAATACACGAGGTTCTCCGAGTAGTGATGATGAGATTAGTAGCGGTAGCCGGCAATTCTTGCTTGACTTATAGTCAGGACCTTATAGTCAAGCAAGAATTGCCGGCTACCGCTACTAATAGACAAAATATAAATACCTAAGCGATCTGTTAAGATCACTGATCGTTTCGCGCGTACCTCCGCAAATGTTACCTATTGCATAACCTGCACATTATGCAAAAAGTTATACATCGGCGAAACAGGAAGACGACTAGGTGACCGATTCCGAGAACATCTACGTGATGTTGAGAAAGATGACAGAGATGCATCCAAACCAGTCGCTCGGCATTTTAATCTCCCTAGCCATTCCAAACAACACATGTCGATCTCCGGCCTTTCGAATTCCCTACATCAAGACACCACGGAAAGCCGTAAAACTCTCGAGCAAAAATTGATCTTTCAAATCGGCAGTCTTAATCCCCACGGTATCAACGAGCGCTGTTCATTCAATTAATTTATTCCTGTTTTTCTCGTTACCATGTTACCACCAATAGCGTAACTCCATTTTCTGTATATAAACCATACGCAACCCACAATTCCTCCATTCGCTCCGACGAAGGACTAACGCTCGAAACGTCAGCTAATCGAATCCCTGAACATGTATGAATCATCGTTTTCTAGGTAGTCGGGTTTCTATGCCGCCGTTTTTTGGGGTCGTCGTTTTCTAGACATCCATAACACAAACAAGAGAAGGCAGTGCAACTATCTGTACACACATGATGCCATAGTGAAAATAAAATGTGGAAAGTAATTCAGATCTCGTTATGGCTAACTTTGGGATAATATTACAACCGTGTAGGTGAATCAAATTGCAATTTCCGATTGCCGTTTGGAAGGCCGAGTGAAGGCCAATATGGCCCCTAGTTTCAGTCTGTTGTCAGTACATGTAAAGGTAAAATCTTTATTTAAGCACGGTATTTCCTTCAGGTTTTTACAGTATTTAATTAAATAAATCTAACTACCTAACTAAATAAGATTATAAATAACTACTAGAATAAAAGACATGATAAAAAAAATACCCTGCTTTACAAGGAAGCCGTGTATAAACGCAAAATAAGAAATTTATAAAAGACTATTATTAAAATCGTAATTCATCAACTTGGATTTAAATTCGTCAAGAGAGGGCGACTGTCGGATATACGAGGGCAAGCTATTCCACAGTACAGCTCCACTATAGGACAAACTTTTTTTACAATAGTTAGTGCGGGGCTGTGGAATAGCAAGCGTATCGTCACTATCTCTTAAGTTATAAGTTAAAGTATAAGAACGGAAGACAAAGCGCGAACTAAGATATTCCAGAACCATATTATTTACAATCAAGTAATCCAAGTTAGGGACAGCGCAGGGGGAGGGACTGGGGGGGCTTTAGCCCCTCCCCCCGCTCCCCACTTTTCAACAGTAAAAAGCAAGTAATACTAAAAAAAAATCGAAGAGACTTTTTTATTTGACGTTTTACCGAAAAGGTAAATAAATTCTTGCTTTAAAACATCGCTTTTTGTTGCTGAAAGTATATGTTTCACCGCACCATGTTAGTTTTAAATGCACTTCCAGCCATTTCAGTGGACTTTAATTGCAACATTTTTCGAGGGAGCATGCTCCCGGACTCCCCTAGTTGACTCACGCTTACGCGTTCGAAGTGAGGCCCCCCCCCCCCCCCCCCCATAAATTGCAAACTTGCTGCGCGGGCCCTGCACATTTATGTGCAATCAACTGGAAGTTTCGGTAACATAGACGAATAAGAGAGAATGACCCCTTAGCTCTGGTTAACAGCATTGATGTTAGCTGCAGGTACACGGAAATGTCCCTTGGACACTGAGTTTTTCGCGTCATTAAATGCCGTAGGTTGGATTAGAACGTTTTTACCCAGCATTCATTCTCTGGCACATATTCATCACTCAAGGATATATTGCGAACCAACAAAATGGCCAGCTCCCAGTTGGCTTGTTAGCTCAGTTGGTAAAGCACTGCGCCGGTGTCCGTCTCAGAGGTCGTGGGTTCGATTCCCGTACAAGCCTGAATTAAGTAGTGTTCATAACTGCGGTGATCATTCACATATTTATTCAAACGTTTAACCGGAAAAAAGTCTCTGATTCTGGTGAGTATGAATAATGTTACCTCACAATATGCATCATCTTTATCACCACGATCGCCATGATCGTCATCAATATCGGAATCCTGCCATCACATCGTCAACATAAAACGCCATGTTGTAATGTAATTGTCATATTTTAGATTGGGTACTTGAGCCTGAGCATTAGCTATGCCATGCTGATGAGGCCTAACAAGGCCAAAACAGCTGTCCATGGCTGCTAATGCTTGGGCTCAATCTTTGCTTTGGTAGATTTAAGGGGTAATGCCCGCTACCTTGTGGCCTTAGTGCCCTTAGAGTGGCTTCAGCTTACTTGATCACATTAATTTGTGAAGTATCCTTGTCACTCCAGCCACATCCCACAAGCTTTACGTTTTCACTACTATAAGATAACTCGAGGTTCTATGAGACGCTACATATTTTGGGGTTTTAGTTAAGCCTTCAAGGGTTCAACTGGTGCACTCCTCACAGTATTTGACTAAGGAAAAGGCGTTCTCAGCGGATCATCCGATGACGTATAAACGATGATTCCAGACTTCTGATGTAACTAGGATGTGGCTACATTCTCTTGGAACCATAAATAGGCTGTTATTAAGGATCAGTAAGAATTGTTTTGCGAAAAACTCAAATTCATTAAATGAAGAAATACCATGAGAGGACTCTATAACTTGTTTCAGTGGAACTCTCTGCGGATGGCTGCGATCTCAATCATCTCAACATTTCAGACTAAATTGTGATGAAAAACTAAGATTTTCTTTCAGGAAATGCCACTATTATCTATCATAACATTGGAGATGCAATTCCTTTGAGTTCGAAGGGGAAAATATGTGAAATTTTTTGTTTATGAACCAACAAGAATCTCTGTCATAATAATTTTCGTGATTAGTTAAATTTTCAACTCAGAACGTTAACGAACATATCACAGGGGCACCCAACGAGCCAAACCAACCAAAAGCTGTAAAAGGCATTTTTAAGTACGTTATGGTGTTTGAAGTCTGTTTAAAGTGATGTTTTCGTCAGCTAGAAAACTTTGATCTGTTCGGATTCCCTAGCTGAAATGTTAGTTGCCCGAAAATTCTAGAGAACGAAATCTTTCTTTGCGAAAATACTAGCTGAAATGAACTTTCTAGGGAACCTTTTTTTCTTTCCGAAAATGCTAGCTGACGTTTTTTACTGCCAAAAACAGCAATAAAAAACCTTTCCGAAAACCTCAGGGGTTATGTTTGCCACATTACGAATCTTTTAGGCCACGTTTTATTTACGAAAATCCGAGTGCACTCTTTAATCGACGCCGAAAGCCTTAGGCGAATTACCCTCCACCGAACAGATATCTACCGAAATTTGTCGTTGGGTGCCCCTGATATCAGCTCGAGTTAGCTTATACCGAAATTTGGGAACACAGGAAACAATACTATAATTATTTTGCTAAAACATTCTCCTTGGTTGTTCCTGCTAAAGGTTTCAATTCTGCGTCATGGGAAATTAATAAACACTGAACCAGGACTGAACTATCACAGGAGAATGCAAGTGAATCTTTAGGTAAATAACAAATCGAATAAAAGAGGTTTCTTACATTTTTATCTTACAAACTTCCCCAGAAGGAAGGACTTTCAATTTTACTGGGCTATATATCTGATATAGTCCAAGCAACTGGCACAGACATGTCAGTCTCGCATGAATTCGTCTTCCGCTTTGGCAACGTTCTATGAACAAGATCTGTTCGCAGTAGGCGGGTACAGAATACCGATAAAAGGTTTCCAATCTCGTCTCCTCGCCAAAAAAGTTAACGTCAAATCATATTTTAACTTAACGTGATAACGAGCATATAGAACTCCGAGTGTGTTTTTCGACTGGCTATCGACGAACTTTGTTTCGTAAGGAAACATCAAACCAAGGAATTAAGAAGCACTGACTAAACGGACGAGTCCGCAAGTGGAACTGTTAACGGGTCACCTTGCCAGCACGGATGTCTTAAGAAGGAAAAGAAGCCTACCTTTCGAAGAGCTACGAAAGAGACCACCACGGTTTGGGCAAATATTCACTGCTTGTTTGAATACGTGTATACGTGACGGTGGCCATATTTGCAAATGATCCTACGCATTAGTTGTCAAAAAAAGAAGAGCAAACGGGGATTCCCCGGTAGTAAGTATTTAATCACTGAAAGCCACATCCCTGTGACGCTGAATCGAAAGCATCTCAATCTGCAAAATGATAATGTTCCACTTTGTTATATATTATATCATTTAGTCTCGACGTTGATGTTAGTGTTAGCCGGAGATATCACGGTCCCTAAAATAAAGGCAGTATGCAGGAAGACATGTTTGTGGGCAAGCCTATTGTTGCTATTGTACTAGAGTGACGCTCATTAATAAACCTAACCATTTATTAGTATGCAGGAAGGCAGGAAATCGGAGAAAATCCGAGGAAATCCAAAACGAGGCTTAATTTTGCTCACCTCCTACTACAGTGGAACCCCGCCTTACGGCCACCTCGTTATTACGGCCACTTTGTTTTGGCCGCTCGGCAAAACGACCATACATTTTCCGTTAATACGGCCAATTTTTTTTTGGCCCACTGGTGACCGTATTGACGGGGTTCCACTGTACTAAAGGTGCAAGCAATGATGATACGAAGTTTTCAAAATATTTGTTTATTACCCGGGCTGCGCGCGTCTCGCGCGGCGCCCGGGTCTTAAACTACCGACGGTTCTTCTTTTTCGTCGTCGAGTATCATCCACAAATGGCACTTCCGGCGTTTCTGCGCAAGCGCTAACTATTTTTAACAACAGTGATGCGTGTTGTCACGTATGGGAAAATGTCGATTCATCTTGTGGCTTTTGAAGTCTGAACAAACAATATGTTAAGAGAAGTGTCTATGCGAATGTTTGGAAGTTCAACGGCGAGAAGAAAGTTTTTAACATGAGTAAACTTAACGGCAGATGGACTGCCGTGTTTCCCCGTGTCTGCTTCAGTAGACAGCGAGTAGTCTCTAATTTTGGCGACGGATTGTGGGGGCACGTGCGCGCGCGAAGTTGCGAGGAGACGCGACGCGAGGGGAGCGCCAAAAATTAGAGACTACAGACAAAGGGAGTTTGACCTTTCACGGCCGAGTGATTCGAGTGTAAATCTCATATCAACAGCAAGAATGATGCCTGTTGTCACGTATCGGAAAACGTCGATTCACCTTGTGTCTTTGAAGTCTGAACAACTAATATGTTAAGAGAAGTGTCTATACGAATGTTTGCAAGTTCAACAGCGAGAAGAAAGCTTTTAACATGACCAAAATTTAACTCCAGATGGACTGCCGTGTTCCCGTATCCGCTCCATTGAGATGTACATTTTGTTGAATAACTCAAGTACGGGATATCACACACCCCTGAGACTTTGACAGGTAGTTTATTTACTATTTTGCCACAATATCTCAATTTCTGGACTTTAATTTTTGAATGATAAGCGATTATATCTTACAAATGTACTAGCGTCCCTTGAAACTGTCCAGAAACGTTCCTTTCTTGTGTTTCAAATGACCCTGGATTGACGTATTTGTAAACAGTTTCACTCTGCTAATTAATTTTCTACTCACATTTCACCGAGACTCCATTCACATTTATGCGAAAAAATCCTACATCGTTCGATAAGCGTTTCCTCTCTCAAACAATTATCCATCGAAGCGAAAACAAGTGTGCTTAGTTTTTTTTTTTTTTTTTTGGAATCAATACACTATTTTTATCATCTTGCATAACGATAAACCTCTGTGGCCTAAAGATCATTGTTCCTGCCGGTGACGCAGCTAACCCGGGTTCGATGTCTTTTAGTGGTATATATCACGGGCTTTATTTTTTCTGTTTCTCTTTTTCTTGTTCTTTTAGAAATATTTTTACAAGTGTTATAATTATTGTGCTCAATGGTTGAGCTGTATTTTAGAGGAATATATGTTGATAGGGGTCTGAAGAAATAGACTCCAACACAAGCTAAACACAATGCGTCCGATGTAAGAAAGACAGACTTCCCTCTATTCTTTTGTTTAGCACTAAGTTAGGGATACAATACTGTTTTTTGCAAGCCCGGGTTTAGGCTACTTGTAGCCTCTTGTTATATAAGAAGAGGTGACTGAAACTGAAGCACCTCTCAGACGAACAAGAATGACCAGAACTATAAATGAACTAATTTGTTTTGAGATCGTCTAATTTGATCTTGTTCAGGGGCACCCAACGAGCCAAATCAATCAAAAGCTGTAGAAAGGCATTTTTAACTACCTTACGGTGTTTGATGTCTATTTAAAGTGATGTTTTCGCCGGTGTTTTCGTTAGCTAGTAGAGTTTGATCTGTTCGGATTCCTTAGCTGAAATATTAAAGTGATCTTTTCGCCGGTGTTTTCGTTAGCTAGTAGAGTTTGATCTGTTCGGATTCCTTAGCTGAAATTTTAGTTACCCTAAAACATTAGGGAACAAAAATGAACTTTCCGCGAACTTTCTAGGGAACTATTTTCTTTCCGACACTGATGCTAGGGGACGTTTTTGACCGCCCAAAACAGCAACATATGACCCTTCCGAACACGTCAGGGGCTATTATTTCCCTATTGTGAATCTTTTAGGCCATGTTTCAGTTATGAAAATCCGAGTGCACTCTTAAGAGGCCGAAAGCCAAAGGCGAAATACCCTCCACCGAACAGATATCTACGTCATCTACCGAAACTTGTTGTTGGGTGCCCCTGCTTGCTGAGGAAGTTTACTTAAACGCTAATAGTCAGCCTTCTTACAAAGAGTACATGTCCTTCTAATCAGAGTCAGAACGAGAACAGGACGTGTCAACATAACGAAACAAGAAACTAGTTGAAATAGCTTGGATAAATTTTAAAGTTCCAGCGTTGAGTCGGTGACTGTTATCTCTCTTTTGGACTATTTCTTTTAGTTTTCGTTGGAACTGAAACTATGCACACCGGGCGACTAACAAGTGACTTTCCCCTTCACCCATTGTTATAGTTTGTATTTCACGTAATTTGTAATGGAGTGAGTGGAGTCCAATTCGGTCTGTAATCATACGAGTGATAATAAAATCGGACGTCCGCGCAGCGGGAGTCCGATTTGTTTATCACGAGTATGATTACAGACCGAATTGGACGACACGAAGTCTTATTACCAATTACCCATAAAAATTACAATTTCCGAGAAAAGAAGAAGAGCCAAGTTATAAAAGGGAGGGAAATTTTGCATTAAAAGACTGACAAAGGAAGCGTAAATTTCTTAATGTCGCTCTAAAAGAATGTAAACGGCATAAGCTCTCTTGATGAGCACTATCTGCTCTTAGAGCAAATGCCGAAAAATAAAATATTGTTTAAATAAAAAATAAAAAAATAAAATTGACTTCAAACAAAATGTACGGTGATTGAAACCAAGGTTGTGATTGGTTGATTTAAACTACAACTTTGAATGTGATTGGTTGATTTGAAACACTACTTTGAATGTGATTGGCTTATAGAACTGTCCGATAACAAATTGTCCAATAACAAACTATCTGATAACAACTTGGCACGTGAATTAGTGGAAAATAGGAGTTTTTTAAACCAATCACAATCGAGGAAATTGTAATTTTTATGATTACATAGAATAATCAAAAACTTAGATAAAAATAGCGCGACATCGGTCGATAAATGTGGAATCGACTCGGGGACTCTGCTAAATGCGTTACGTACAGTGTTGAGTTCTAACGACGTATCACGTTGGAAAGCTGGTAACTTAAAAGAGACACCACTGAACTTCCCGCTGCCAACAACAACTTACACGTAACAACCGACTTATTGATGACATCAACAACAAACCAACTAAATTTACAAAAAACAGACGACCAAGAATATCACGACTTAGTTGACCAATCAGATTAACAGCTTGAGAATGTATACTATCTAGTGACGTTACATACATCACTTGACTCTGATGATGACGTCCGCTCAGGTTGTCGAAACGAAACATAGTCTTCTCAGGACTATAAATCGCCCGGACGATCGTGCTTCACTAAGTTATAATATGACTCCTGGGTTCCATTTACGACTTTTAATTCTAAGCTAAAGGAATGCGAACAGACAAAGCTCTGTTAGCTTAGACAAATATTCCTTCAAAAAGCTGGGAACACCGGGAATAATTATAACATTTTAAGCATTTTGTTGCAATGTTCTCGTACGTTAAATACCTCTGGGGGAAGAAAACTACCTCAGTTTGGAATATATGATTTCCTTAGGTAAAAAGAATTTAATAACTATTGCAGTCTGTTATCACATATAAAATCATGACGTATTTGACAGGGCAACGGCTATGACGTCAGGTGAACAACGAGTTTTATTGGAATAATTGCCTTGTAATATACAAACACATTTCGTTTGAAAATGGGAGCCTTTTAAATAAGTTTAAGATTGCTTGTGCGCCAAAAACCTTCAGAGTAGAGAACAATCATTTTACTTCAAATCCACTGAATTTTCTTGTCCAACACCCGTCAGAACACTTTGAGCCAGTTTCTCATGCTGGCGGTATCTTTGGTGATCACCCCCTGAATGGTTGCATTTACCGACCAACCACAAAACAGCTCACAAGACCCTTGAGCCACCATGAACCTTTTTGATAGTTTTACCTCCTTTAAGCAGCCCGTGCAAAGTAGTTTAAAAATATATCTCGCGTTTATCTCTTCACGAAATGGGAAAAGTGGAAAATTTACAATAATCTGTTGTCATTTGCTCAACATCCAAACTTAAAAACATCTTTTTTTCTAATTATAAAATGATACAAAAAGGCATAGTTTTGGTCTGAAATAGGGTAAGGGTTTCAGGACCCCACCCAAATTTTCTGGGAGTACCCCCCGGGGCGTTCATCTCGAGGGTGGACCCCTCATTGCATGCTTCTGTGTCAAAAATGTTAATTCCGCAGCCAACAGTTTACCATAAATATTGATGACCGAAAAACGATTTCATAAAAGTAAGCTGTTGTGATATTGAAAAGTTTTTCCCCAGCTAAAGGCGCTTCCATGCGTAACAAATTAACTACCGGCGCCGGGTATTTCAAGTTCTACTGATGCCCAGGGTATACAGAATAAAGTATAAAGTTTGACAGTGACAGTTGGACCTATGATTTGTTGAGTCCAGCCACCTACATTGCTCCCTTAAGTTTACTGCAAGCTTTTCCAGTGAACGGTAAGCAAACACACGCAATACGACATCATCGAAAGAATTTTGCGCGGAGGTACGTACGGCCCACTTTTCTGCGTGTTTGCATCGAATTGGCAGTTCGAGTTACCTGAACCTACAGCAGTCCACTGGCTTGTTGTGAATAGCTAGTCATTTTTTGCTGTGTCAGCACTTCGTAACGCCATGAAGCGGCATTAGTGTATCTGCTAAAAGAGTACGCGTGCTCGTAATAACATACATACCATGTTCGGGCGAAACAGAAGCGAATATGGCCCAAAGCATTTACTTCAACTTACCCGTAGAATGTTCCCCTTGGATTATTTCAACTCAGGATTTTTCGTTTGCTTGACGACTTCCATGTGCCTTTTCAGTGACTGTACTGATCAGTCATCACATGATATTAGTTGACCTGATAGGGTATTCCCCAACTCATCTCAGCGCAGTCGGGGAAAAACAACGCCAAATCGTAGGTTAAAATTTGTTTATATAATCATTATAAATTACACTGTGAGTAACAGTAAAAAAAATGTTCGGTGTGTAGCTCTTGGGACTCAATATATTCCCCATTGAGAGTTTTTTTTTGTCAAAAAGGTAAACTGACTCGAGGATACTTTTAAATATGAATTCGAGTTTCTCTCTATTTTACGAGAAGGCAACCGTTGATTGAAGAAGAAAGTATACAAAAAGAGTGATTGTCATGAGATAAGCGTGGTGAGACTCTGCGTATACTCTATTTTTAGTACAGTGTAAATGATGTCATTGATCAGTTTTACATTTCTTCCCAGTGTCCTCTCTTCTTTACTCGAGGAATTCGCGATACAAAAAAAGATGGCGCCACGTACGGAACTCTGGGAAGATCGACATGTCTGGCCCAAGGTCATGTAAACAAACATGGCGGAAAGTCAACGCGACCACGGCGTATCGCTCGAAGAAGGCAAGATTCCTGGTGCAAAACTGGTGAAAAATATCGATAATATGAGTAGAGCAGAAGCGGAAAGGTGGCTGAAATGTCGAACTGCCATGCACCTGAGCCAATTGTCTTTGAAAGATCTAAAAACAAGTAAGTTTAAATTGCGTAACTTTTTGGTGCTGCAAATGTTGCGATAGCTTCGATTGATTGTCGACATAAAAATAGTGATTTAACGTGTTTATTGGTCACGTTATTTCTAAAGAGTCTCCACCTACATCAAATGGGGCTGGGACAAGCTGATGCTCAGGGATCCAGAAGGAGAGGTTGACAAGGAAACCCGGAAAGAGAGCTTGAGCAGTGAAGAGCGATTGATTGGAATCTTTCTTGCAGGAAACGCCATTCCCCCGAACAACTGGACGGCGTCAATTAAAGATATCCCGAACACTACGCATTCTGTGGTGGAGAATTTTTTTCAAAATGTCAACGACAACCGCCACATAACTGAAGGCTATGCTTTCTCCAAAACTAAAAATTTTGAGACATCGGGAAAACCTCTACGAGTAAATGTTGTTAAAGAGTGTGACATGTTCTTGTTAGAGGGATCCACTCGGCCAGCCATGACACAAGCCAAGGGGATATCATCTGGAAGTGGCATATATTCTTGTATTGTTGTATTCAGGCTCTCTACTGGTGTGATGTTAGCTGCACAAGACAGAACTTGTGCAGCTGGAAAGCGTGGCTACTGCAAGCACGTTGCAGCTCTTTGTTATAAACTAGTGGAGGCTAAAATGTCTGGAGCTACAAAACTTCCTGCTTCTCTGAGCGGCACAGACATCAGACAACAGTGGGGAATACCCTCCTTAAGGGCTCAGCAAGATCCTGAAGAGGAAGCAATGAAAAAACAGCCACTTCATGAGATCAAAGTTGAGAAACACTTACTGACCCATGACAAGGCAGGGGGGAGAAAAAGGAAAGGGCCCGAAGAGATGTCTGAAAACTACAGTGCCACACCCCCAGGGGAGCCACTTGTTGACTTTGAGCGTGTGGAAGCCTTCAGACAAGATTTGGCTCAATCTAAATGCTCTCAATTGGTGAAAAAAGTCCTCTGTCTTTCCCACCCTAAAACACAGCAACCTGAGCAACCATCCATACAAAATGAAAAAAAAAAAACACACCAGCACAGAGATCTGAAGCATGGTACAAGGGGAGGATTGGGAAGGTGACATCATCTAAGGCCCCAGCATTGGTAGGGCTCTATGGCAAGAAGGAGTTTGCTGAAGTTTGGGACTGTATCTTAAATAAAAGGCAAGAAAAACCAAAACACTTCTCTAACTTCCAGCGGGCCATGTGTACTTCTGTTTTGTCTGACCCTGCTAGTCTAGATTTCAATGCTCTCCTTGGAATGAGACAAACAGCAAATTCACTTGCTCGTACATGCCCTGAAATTGGCTTTAGAGCAAATTCAGGCCATGCATGAGCAAGTGACAGTTTGTTTGCTGTTAATCTTATTCAAAGTCAGTACTGGAATCTCACTCACTCACCATCCATTTTACGTCTAGACTTCCTTGTTAATGTTACAGTAAAGAGATTATAAGGATGCCTTTTTTTATTTTATTTTTAAGAACAAATTTTTTAAGAACCAAAGTTCAAAAAGTATGGGTTACAAAATACAATCTCTTCATTGTTTTCTACAGTACAGGAGAATGTAAGGTATATTGAATTTATGTGTTCAGTTAAAGGGCATACTTAAAAAGAGCACCCTTGCAATAGACTTATTCTATGATCAGTGATTTAAATGCCCAGATACCTAACGATGTCAGGTCTGTAACAGCAGCTTATAATAATATTTGGATATATGTATTTTGATCAATATTTTCCGGTACTGTAAATATGACATGCAATTAAATTGCACTGTTTTCTGTACATTTATAATTCTTCAATGAATAAATTAGAATTTTGTATTTACAATTTTCCTCAAATCTTCTGTGAATAAATATATATAAATTTTATATTAATGCATTTTAATAAATTTCACCAAAATTTGCATGTACATATCCATTGTCAATTAAATAATTGAAATTAAATATTTATTTGAAATTAAATATTTGCAAATTTCAGCTTCACAGAATGTGTCAAAGTTGTATCTTCACGGTTTGTCCACTTGAAACTTCAGAAATATCTCCAACTTATTGTATCACTTGCATTGCATGATTTCATAAAAATTTCCCTACCATGCAGGGGAAGGAATTCCTCTTTTTGTCTTATTGTTGTTTTCTGAAGAACAAATGCTATCCAATTATCTAAAATCCCTGTAAGCGAGAGGCCTAGGGGGGTGAGGCGGTAATCTGTTAAATACCCTATGTGGTAGAAGATGGGACTTTTTATGGAATCATAGGTTAATATATTGTAGAAAGCCAGTGACCAACTCTGGGTCCTAAATACTGAGTGGGACAAGACTGATCACTCCTCCTTATCATCCTCTAGCAACTCCCCAGTGGCTCTTACAAGGGGTGGCAAAAAGGCTGTCATCCAGCAACACACTTTCCACAGCTTTGAGACCAAATGTAGGTAGCGAATAGGCACATTCCCTTTAAGAATTCGGAACACTTTAACCCTCTGAATGGCTCTCTCTACATGTACACGAACTTGAGAATTTTTGCGATTGTGAATGTCTTCTTCTGCTGTGAACTGCTTATTTTTGGCCAGTTTTGCTGGGGTTTCTATGATGACTCCAAAAGCATCAAGAATGTGCTGGACCATGAATCCCTTGTCTGCCAACCATCTGTCCCCCTGATGAGCCAAAGCAAGAATACCACTGTCTTTCAGGATATCCTTATCCGATTTACTTCCAGGAAAAATGTCAGATACAAAGACAGGCAGAAATAGAGGTGAGAGAGCAATGAGACCTTTTCCAGTGTTATGGCCTTTATACTCAGACCATGTGCAGCTCTGTTGAATGACTTGGGAAGGCTTCTCAATAAAAATCTCTGTGCAGTCAATAATTAAATAAACATCCTCATAGCCTGATTTAAAACACTTTGGTAGGTTGTTCTTCAAGGTTTCTCGGTCACTCAAAAAACTTAAAAGTCCCAAAGAGTAAAACAAACGGTCAATCCAAGTGGCAAAAATCTGTGAAACTACTTGCTGTTTGATCTTGAATCTGTCTGCGAGGTCTCTCTCTAACAAACCAAGGCGTAACCTTGTCATTGTTAAAAAAAGCTCATCAATGTCACACAGATCTCTTGGCCTCCCTCGAGAAACAATATACGAAGGATGCTTTGAGGCATTTGTGGATGCACTATTATAATAGTTCAGTCTAAATCCAGGTCTAGGCTTGACGTAATTATAAAGAGCAAGAAAAGTGTCGTAGTCCGGAAGTCCCGTGAAAAATCGGATATCTGAGCCGCTCGCCATAAATCTCTTCACGCCAAATCTCTCCACCTCACGACGCTCCTCCAGCTCCCTCAAACGTTTCTTTAGCTCCTCGATTTCTTTATAGCACTCACAAGCACTCTCTGGAGCTGATATGCCGTTTTGAAAACTGCTGCTGGCAGAGTTTTCGCCTCTTGTTTCCTCTGAGAGCTGATCGCTCGATGAAAACTCGTCATGTCCACCACTCGATCGGCCGGCGTCTGCACTTTGCTCCTTGTTTACCAATGATTCTGCGGCTTCTGGACCTTCTACATCGAGGAGAGAGGAGATGTCCACCGGCCACACAATCAAACCAGTTCCTTGTTCTCTACGGGGAAATATCGAGGGAATATCTTCAGCAAAAGGCCGTCGTCCTCCGGGAAAGTGCGCACTACATACTCGATGGTTTTCCTGGAACTTGTAGTCTGGGCTTCTTGCTTTTACAGCAGAGACCCATTTTTGTTTTCGTTTTGGGTCTTTCGGAAAGCTAAAGAAAGTTAGGGTTTTATGTCGCCAGCTTTTGTGTGGACAAAGATAAACAGAGCACTTGAAAGGGATTTAAAAATCTCTTGCCGTCACCCAAGAGTCCGCTCGGCCTTTGTTTACATTAGACATGTCGATCTACCCAGAATTCCGTACGTGGCGCCATCTTTTTTTGTATCGCGAAAGGAATGTAACAAAAATGGCGCCGACCGGTGCTTCATATCCAAGAGCTCGCAGGGATGAAAATGTTGTTAATGACTTCCATGGCGTCAAGGTTCCCGATCCTTACGCTTGGTTGGAGGATCCAGATTCAGAAGAGACCAAGACGTTTGTAGAACAACAGAACGCCATCACAATGCCTTACTTAGCAGAGTGTGAAACGCGAGAACACTTCAAGACCAGGTACACGATCGATCCAGCTGTTACAGCTGTTTGTACTGTCAAAATACTCAGGTTTTCGATTTGAAACTTTCATCAGTCGTAAACGAACTGCATTACTCATTCTAAGTTTCTTACGTTTTCATATCGTGACCATCGAGACACGGGCCCATGATCACATTAAGCCCCGGCTGAATGATCAAACATTAATTATTTTTTCATTGAACATCATGTTGGAAGAACATTTGTTTGACCGTTTAGCCGGGGCGTATGGAAAAGCAGGAATTCGGAAAGCCGAAATCCGGAATGCCGGAAAGCCGCAATGCCGGAATACCAGAAAGCGGGAAAGGAAAGTGTCAGAAACGGATAGTGCTAATCAGGAAAGGAAAATTAAGTTTGAGTGAACTTCAATATAATTAAAAAGAAATCAGTTTTTCTTTTATAATTTTATTTTATTAAAGTCGCACACCCTGCAGCACTCTAGCTCCCAAGATTTTTACTCAATTTTTTCCACAGTGGCAAAACAATTTAATTTGATAATGATACTTCACAAATTAATGTGATCAAGTAAGCTGAAGCCACTCAAAAGCCACTAAGCCTTTTGAGTGGCTTCAGCTTACTTGATCACATTAATTTGTGAACTATCCTTGTCACTCCAGCCACATCCCACAAGCTTTACGTTTTCATTGCTTGTTTTATTGATATGTGGGTACTTGAGCCTGAGCATTAGCTATGTCATGCTGATGAGGCCTAACAAGGCCGAAACAGCTGTCCATGGCTGCTAATGCTTGGGCTCAATCTTTGCTTTGGTAGATATAAGGGGTAATGCCCGCTACCTTGTGGCCTTAGTGCCTTTTGAGTGGCTTCAGCTTACTTGATCACATTAATTTGTGAACTATCCTTGTCACTCCAGCCACATCCCACAAGCTTTACGCTTTCATTGCTTGTTTTATTGATATGTGGGTACTTGAGCCTGAGCATTAGCTATGCCATGCTGATGAGGCCTAACAAGGCTGAAACAGCTGTCCATGGCTGCTAATGCTTGGGCTCAATCTTTGCTTTGGTAGATTTAAGGGGTAATGCCCGCTACCTTGTGGCCTTAGTGCCTTTTGAGTGGCTTCAGCTTACTTGATCACATTAATTTGTGAAGTATCCTTGTCACTCCAGCCACATCCCACAAGCTTTACGTTTTCCAGGGCTTGAGACTAACTTTTCAGCTTACTAGCCCAGTGGCTAGTGAGAGGTTTGATTCACTAGCCAAAACAAAATTTTCACAAGCCAGACTTCTTTGCCAGACATTAATCCTGTCAAGCAGTTTCAGTTAGGTACTTTCTTTTTCAACCACAATACTGACATGCAACTTATCAGCTTTTAGGAACTAAGTATGTTTGACATTTGAAAGTATTATAATAAAAACAAGTCTTTTTTCACCGTAAATTAATTCTTTAAAATACCTTGAAGAGACACTGTGATATAAATTTAACATAGCTATCAAACTGAACTTTGAAACTTTGAAATTGGAATTCTTACGTCTGGTACTAAACAGTCTTTAAATTTAACACAGCAGCTTAAATACAAAAACGGATGTTCTTTTGGATACAAAATGCGATTTGAATTTTAATGGATTGAAAAAAAATAACTCACTTGAATGAAGACAAATTATTTGAATCAGATCAATTATTTCTCAAGTTTCACCACGTAATGATAATGCTCTAGAAACACTATTAACAGAAATGTGCTTTCTGACAGAGTATTTTGCCATTTCAGCCGTCTCTGTGTGGCACAGCCGGCACATGATGAAAAG
>JAEMWC010000766.1:65000-157500 GCA_016490735.1 Pachyseris speciosa | reverse complement strand
ATCGTCCAAGTTTGCTGCGATATATTGTTTTAACTATGTTAATTAAAACTTTTATATTGTGTTAATTTTTAATTTCATTTTAAATGTTACATTCAATTTAATTATTGTATGTGTGTATTTTTTGACATTTATTTGTATATATTTCTTTCTGTTTTATATAGAGGGCCATGTGTTAGAAAACTCTTTACTGGGTTAATCATGTATTTACCCTCTCAAAATAAAGAACATTGTATTGTTAGTATTGTATTGTATTGATACGGGATGAGGTGGGGACTTTGATCGACATCTCCTGCCCCGGGTGGGGAATTTCAACAACTTGAAGAGAATGTTGGCCCCAGAGTGGGGAAGTTTGATCCAACTTGAAAACTGAAGAAAATATTAATAAAAGACTGTTTCCCATGCTTGGGCTTTGCCATGGTATAATACACGCTGCGATACTGCCTTCTTGAAACTGGCCGACAAAGCAGAGCCTGGATACGACTCATACGAGTGACTTTGCCATCATGAAATTACCTGAAGTCCCCGTGAGGCACAGACAAGATGGAGGAAAGAAAGGTAATGAAAATTTGCCCAATCTACTGTTACCGATAAACCATCGGATTCTTCAAGTGTTTTTTCATTCTCATTGTTAAAAGAAAAAACTGTGATTTTTAAACCTGGAGTGTGTGTGTTGTTTAAGCATTTAAGAGGTCAACCTCTGGATCTCAATCCCTACAGTAGGGAACTTTGAACTCAATACTTTACCCAAGGGTGGGGAGGTTTGACACAAAATTTGCGTTTCAGATCAAAGTCCCCACCCCATCCCATATCCCCCCCTTGGGACTAACATTGATAGGTGCATAACACGCGAACCTCAACCGACAACTGTGCTTTTCGCTTCCGTCAACCAAATCTCCGGCGGTGTCCGACGAACTATGAGTAACCCAAAGCAGTTTCAGGCAAGCACAGCATATATTAAAGTCTGCAGATTCATAGGATGATCAATCCGACCATTTATTTGAGGAGCTATCCATCGAACTTTTTGACTCAAAAAACACAAATAGTCAACAATGAAGGTGATCAGCCTAGGCAATTCACTGAGCCTTGTCTTGCATGCTTTTCTGATGGCCAGTTAGGTGTGTTTCATCATTGATTTTTGTATTTTCATTTGCTTTACCGAATAAAGAATATGAGACTTATGAGTCTAAACGTCGTTTTTTCATGCCATATAAAACTTCAATACTTTTCAATGTAAATGGATTTGTTTCGTCCCTAACTGAAGAGAAGAAAACCACTCCGACTCGTGATATCAATAAATGCACTAAACCCTGAATAAACTTAAAACATTTTGGAAGTTATTTCCCAGTCAAAAGGCGGCGGCAGCGAGAAGTTTACTTCAGAACAACAATCAGCAACAATTGTACCTTTTACCCACAAAATTTGAGCACTAAAAGAGAACAAGGAAATACAATCTGTTTTTAAATGAAAGACCAATTTTTTGCAAGCATCTGTCACTGTGGGAATGTTCGGAAAGTATTCGTGCATATGCAAATGTTGAGAATTCTGCATGTGCAATTTGATTGATTGAAGCCAAAACACAGTTTGGTGGTTGGTGCTTGAAGATGAAATTCCGCATAATTATGAAAATCGCAGTAAATTGATTCGCCACCATGGAAAACCTTTATAAAACAAAATTATAAAAGAAAATTTGTCTTCCTGTTGATTTTATTCTATTTTGCTCAACTTAATTTTCCTTTTCTGACTAGCACTATCTGGTTTCCAGCACTTTCCAGCATTCCTGAATTCTGGCTTTCCGGCATTCTGGATTCCAGCTTTACAGCATTCCTGCACTCCGGTATTCCAGTATTCTGGTATTCTGGCTTTCCTGCTTTCCGGCTTTCGGGATTCCGGCTTTTCTATACGCCCGTTTAGCCGCCTCTCCACTTTGCATTGAAATGGTTTCCATGTTTGATCTAGATCAAACATTTTCAATGCAACCAACCTTTGGCATTACGAACAAATGTTTGATCATTAATATTTTAGCCACCCCAACTAGGAGGGTCGCCCATACCCTTTTGTAAAACTCAATCACGTAAAAATATTTGGCCTTTTTACGCCTCACGAATAATATCCAAAATTCTTTCACATTCACACGAAATTTGAGACGATCACAAATGACAGTGAAACCGGTTGTTCATTTGGGTGCTATTTTGCAATATTAGAGACCTTTAGCATCAGGTTTTTCATTGGAAACCGCAAACTGTAGTTTGTGGTTAGCCATTTGCAGTCTCAGGTTGCCAGGGTTTCAAATTTTAGCATTTAATTTTTGTTTCATGTCGCCATGTTTTTTTTCCCGTCAAGTTGAAGTGCTTCTCTTTTATCACCTAAAAACTACTCATTGATTCGAGTTCAAAAGTCTGACTAGGACATGGCAGATGGCTATAAAAACCTATTTCTTGCCTTTAAACATGGGGCTGTACAATTTTTAATGGCAAAAAAACTTGCCATAAATCACTTACCACTGGAAGCCCTTCCCGCCCTTCAAATGTGAACTGCAAGCTGCAAATGCCACCGCAAGACAGTGATCACAGGTGTGAAAAATATTAATTCAACACCGCGATTTCTTAGCAATAAGCACAACTGGTTTTCGGCGAAAACTCTGTGGTGAAAGCCGCAGTTGTCCATTACAATAACATCTCCGTTCGCCAAGACTGGATTCCCCACGTGGTCTACTGCTTGTAAACTTTCTTTGAAGAAATAAATCATTTCAAATCCTTTAGAATGGCCCTCCAAAATATTAAAGTTATCAATACCAAAACAGCTATGGAGAAGGTTTACAGTGTAGTTACAGTTTGAGGCATACCGTTGGATTTCAATTGCTGGTTCAGGCTTTTCTTGCTATGTCCGTCTCCGATTTGGCGTTGTTTTCATGACCGAGCTTTTGTCAAAAAAAATTACCATAAACACTCGCAGATAAGCCACACTCACAGATAAGCCACACCCCAAGTTTAGCAACTCAAATTTTGGAAAAAAAGTTTTCCTAGTAAAACTTGAAAGAAATTGAAGGTAGAGTCTTAAGAAGTCTTTTGTCTTCATCAAACATAAACTCACCAACATTGAAATGGAAAATACTTTGAAGTTGTACCCACAATTTTAGCTCTTTAGTAGGATAAACATCACATCCACAACTATGACATATGATTGATGTTATTCTGTATTTGTTCACAGTTACATGTATATCTTCGTTGAATAGACAGTTTTTCATAGAATTTTGTGTGTTCGTCATTCTGAATGCTCATAGCTTTGTAGCCACACCTTAGTTCGGACGATGGAAGACTGAACACTGGCAAAGAAACAGTGGGCCATTTCCCATGCAAATACTCGAAAAGAGCATGTTAATTTTTTCTCACTTGTGGAGGATTGATTGATGTTGAAGTTGCAGGCCGTCATCAATGCTGTAAACAATTTTGTGGGGGAATGGAAATTCCAAGCTGTGTGACGTTCTTCTGTTCAAGAAAAGCGACCATAAAGCATTTAAAAGATCTGTTAACAAAGGCTTAGCACTGTTTAACAGCGAGAAATGTGAGCTTGAAATAAACTAATACTTGACATTACTAACAACTCCTTTAGGAGCCACCAAACTTGTAAAAGCAATGACCAGTACTCTGTTCTAGTTTTATGTAGTATTTGTTTGCATACTTTTCCATAAAAATGTCAATTCATGGAAATTTACGGCACCTTTTCTAAAATTAATAGTCTCACATATAAGCTGCACCCCTGATTTTAGGAAAAAGGTGCAGCTTATCTGTGAGTCTTTACAGTAACCATAGAGGGATCAACCCACAACATATACGTAAATAAATATAGTTAAAAGTTTTTAGACGATTTTCATGAGTTAAAGATTCTGCAGGACGGACGGAGAGTTTTTTTCGATGTGAACTGCAAGTCCTGTCTTACCATATCGGATGTTGTTGAGTGAGCGGGGAGATTAGCTGGTGTACATATGGCGTTGTCAAGTGAGCCCTGCTGTATTTCTGAAGTTTATGTGCTTGGTTTAAAAACCTTGCAATACTCCATAAATTCCACCACATTTGGAGTAGCAACTGTGCGTCCTTTCCATCCTGGATTTCCTGGAACCACCTTCCCATTTTGCAGGAACTTTCTGAAAAGAATATTGGAGATGGTTTTATTTGAAGGATGAAGCCTTGAGCATATGTGACCCTCCACATGATTTCAGGGACAAAGGTGATAGCACGCTCACAACACGCTTCCACTTAAAAACAAAAGAAACCGGCCATAGCATGCTTGTAAAGCACGCAAGAGCACGCTTTAATAAGCTGATGCCTTTGTTTCATACGACACACTAAAAACAATAAAGCGTGTACCGTTGAACAATGAAGCGTGAGCAGGCAAACACGGAAAGCGTGTTAACGTTCGAAAACAAAAGCTAGCGTGCGAGATGACACAGCACACTAGCGTGCAACTTAGCGTGCAACATTGCGGAAGGCAGAAGGAACATTCAGTGAAATGTCCGAAAGGCAAAAGAAACTATAAAGTAACTATTCCTTCACAAGCGCTGCTTCCCCATGTTCATCAGAGTCAGATGGCTTCAATTTGTGATCTATGAAAAATATATCAGCCGTTTGAACCAAGAGATTTTCCAACAAAAAGTGTCTATTGGAATTGACAACGGTAACCTCTGACACAAATAAAGCTGCATTTGCGAAGCTGTTTTCAGTGTTAGAAATAATGTTATAACAAAAATAACGCAATTTAAGAATATTCTTGAGTGGCGCCATCGCGTCTAGCCGCAATGTAAACACAAGTTTGCTTTGAGAAATATTCTTCGTTTTAACTTTTGCCATGATTACTTCTGTAAAAATTTTGAATGAAACTTGTTTATTTTAACAGAAACTTTTGACACAAATAAAGCTGCATTTGCAAAGCCGTTTTCAGTGTTAGAATTGTTACAACGAAATTAAGGCAATTAAAAAATATTTTTGAGTGGCGTCATCGTGTCTAGCCGCATTGTAAACACAAGTTTGCTTTGAGGAATATTCTTTGTTTGAACTAAACGCACCACTCGAACTCGATCTTGCCATTCTGTAATAGTTTTGAATGAAACGTGTTTGTTTTAATATCCATAGGCAAACGCATTGCATCAATGGTTATTTAAGAAAAGGACCGTAACAGCAAATGTTGCCTTTCAGACCGGCAGTAAACAGTGTAATTTACATATGTCGCAAATTTCACTTGCCGCTGCGTGCGTTCGACAGCTTTGTGTGACAGTTTCCTCGAAATACTGCAGTGTATGGCTGGCTTTATTTTGGTGAAGTCGTTCTTTTGCCTGTTATAATCCACTCACACGGATAAGACAGAAACATTGCTGTTACTTTGAAAAGGAGCACATTTTTTAAGCTCGCACGATAACCTCAGTCTTACACATTAAAAATGTTTAAATACATTCAGAAAGCATTTCCACGCGCTTAAACACATTTCGTATTGGATATTTTGTGCAGATCAACAATGTTAAATCATACATGTACATGACGTCTGAACTATAAGGCGTTTAGATTCATTTGTCACTCTTCGCGTTTACCTGTATTTATCCATCACAACTGAATTCAGTAGTAAAAGACTTCTATTGAACAAAAGTTAGACATGTATTTAGCTACGTTGTTTCACTTTAGCGTGTTATTCTGTGTCAACTTTACACGCTTAGCGTGACATCGATCACGCTTAACCAAAACAAAGGGTTAGCGTGCTAACGAAACCTAAACAAAAGATGGTGTGTCCTTGATTGTTTTACAAATTAAATATGCGCATAGTGTGTGTCTTAGGACACACTAAGCGTGTTGTGCTACCGTGTTGTGAGCGTGTTATCACCTTTGTCACTGAAATCATATGGAGGGTCACATATTTCTTTATTTTGATAGCCTGACGACCAAATATGAATATAGGTAATATTGCTTGCCATCGCAGTCAACTCATAATTATAATTATTCCAGACTATGAGTGTGATACGTAATCGGCAAAAACCGTTTGCCTAGGTAGCAAATTGAAATTTGAATTGCAACTTACTCTGAGCAAACTGCAATCAAAACACCAACATTGCATGACAATATTGCAAAGTGGCATGTAAACAAACAACCGGTTTCACTGTAATATTTTCACTTGTTCCAAATGAGTGGGAGCACTCCGTCTCATCTAGATTATCTTAACCCATTGGCACCCATGCAGGCCAAAACCAGCCGTAAAAAACTCCCATGCTTCAAAACATTGCAACTTTCTCAATCGCACGAATATTGCCTTAACTGTTAGTTATGAGCACGAAATGGAATGCCCTTTAAATTTGGATATCCAATAAATGCAAGAAATGTAGCGATTTTTACCAAATATGGCCTTTTGAGTTTGGATAAGAACGAAACTGACCGTTTTTAACGTCAAAGAGAAACAACAAAAATGCCCCTTTTTGCCTTCATGTTTTTTAAGGAAATCATCGCCGAAAAACCAAACTTCAACCATCATAACGAAATTCAGTCCTTTTTCTAGCTTAGAAATGACTTTTATTTTCATATTCTTTCCCGAGCATAGATACAGCCTTTTGTTCCAGTGCATTCGGGCCTTTCTGCCATTTTCAACATCTAGACCACATTGCATGCTAGGAAATGACGAGAATTTTTGACAGCACCTGTTCCTTCTCCCAATTCTTTCACATAGCCACTCTGACCTACTGCCAAAAATTCCTGCTTGTGGTCATCTTCAGTACTCAGAAATTCCAAAATATGTGGCGGTAGGTCGAGAAATTCATCAATAGTCGAGTCCCAAAGGTACTAAGTGTTCGACCGACCAAATTCCCAGTTCGTCGAGTAACAAGCCAAATTCAACAACAAAGTACATCACCTTGCTCGATTCTTTGAGAAAGTGGACTCTTAGCTACCATCACGCTTAATGATGCTCAACAGGCAGCCGCTAAAGATGAAAAATGGCTGTAAATTTAGCAGAAATCGCAAGCAAACCGAACTTGGGCCATTGTTGTCGCTTCACAGATAAAAATAGCTACGTCAAAATGACATTTTCAGAAACCTTGAGCCTCCAGTGGCTTAGGACAGCACCACTTTTCCCTGGTAGTTCAAATAAAGAGTCACGAATTGCTATTCATCGTTTATAGGTGGAAAATCACTCCGAAAATGTAAAAACAGCCGCTAGTCAATGGGTTAAGGAGACTGAACGTAGATTTAAACTCAAAACTACTGATTGCTCAAAAGTATTTTCTTTACTTTCTAAACTTTGTAAATCCAAAGCGATGGGATTAGATAAAATCTCAGCAAGACTTCTTTGTGAGTGTGCTGATCTGGTCGCAAGTTCTCTTTGTGCCATTTTTAATAGATCTATTGTGACTGGTGTTTTTCCTACGGAATGGAAATCCAGGAAAGTCATTCCTTTATTAAACAAGGAGAGCGTTCTGATTTAAATAATTATCACCCTATTTCAGTCTATAATTCCAGTCGTCGCTAAGGTCTTTGAGCAAATTTTATACGATCAATTCTATCAATGTCTAACTGAAAATAATCTTATTTCCAGTAATCAGTCAGGGATTGATCACTTCACTCCACTACTACTGCCTTGCTAGAAGCCACAGATAATTGGGCTTTCAATATCAATAAAGGCAACGTTAACGCAGTAGTTTTTCTAGATCTGAAGAAGGCTTTTGACACCGTCGATTACTCTATCTTATTATCTAAATTAAAAACCTATGGTGTCAGAAGCGTTTCGTCTGACTGGTTTAACCCATTGGCACCCAGCTGTTTTTACCTTTTCGGAGTGATTTTCCACCTATAAATGATCCATAGCATTTCGTGACTCTTTATTGAAACCCCCATTGACAAGTGGTGCTGTCCTAAGGCACTGGAAGCTCAAGGTTTCTGAAAACATCATTCTGACGTAGCTATTTTTCATCTGTGGAGCTACAAGGACATCCCAAGTTCAGTTTGCTTGCGATTTTTGCTAAGTTTACAACCATTTTTCATCTTTAGTGGCTGCCTGGTGGGCATCATTAAGCATGACAGTAGCTAAGAGTCTACTTTCTCAAAGAATCGAGCAAGGTGATATACTTTGTTGTCGAATTTGGCCGGTCAGACACTTAGTACCTTTGGGACTGGACTATTGATGAATTTCTCGACCTACCGCCGCATATTTTGGAATTTTGTGAGCACTGAAGATGACCACAAGCACGAATTTTTGGTGGTAGGTCAGAGTGGCTGTAGACTTAGTTTATATGTGAAAGAACTGGGGGAAGGAACAGGCGCTGTCAAAAAGTCTCATTATTTCCCAGCATGCAATGCGGTCAAGATGTTGAAAATGGTGGAAAGGCCCGAATGCACTGGAACAAAAGGCTGTATCTACGCTCGGGAGAAGAATATGAACAAAGAAAGCCATTTCTAAGCTAGAAAAAGGACTGAATTTTGTTATGATGGTTGAAGTTTGGTTTTACGACGATGATTTCTTTAAAAAACATAAAGGCAAAAAGGGGCATTTTCGTGGTTTCTCTTTGACATTAAAAACGGCCAGTTTCGTTCTTGTCCAAACTCAAAAGGCCATATTTGGTAAAAATCGCTACGTTTCTTGCGTTTATTGGATATCCAAATTTAAAGAACATCCCATTTCGTGCTCACAACTGACAGTTCAGGCAATATTCATGCGATTGAGAAAGTTACAAGGTTTTGAAGCATGGGAGTCTTGTGCGGCTGGTTTTGGCCGGCATCACAGGCACCAATGGGTTAAATCATATTTGGGTAATCGTACGCAAAAATGTTTTGTTAACGGTTCCCTCTCTGATAGCCAACCTCTAACTTGCGGTATTCCTCAAGGAACAATCCTTGCACCTCTTCTCTTCATACTCTATATAAATGATCTACCAAATTGTCTCGTTAATTCACATCCCAGAATGTATGCAGATGATACGCATTTGACTTTTGCCAGCAACAATGTTGTGCATCTAGAGGAAAGTATGAACGATGAACTAAAATTTTTGAATGGTTAATGGCAAATAAACTCACTCTTAATAAGTCAAAGACTGAGTTTATGCTGATAGGCTCAAGGCAAAAGTTGAGTACTTACTTTTAATAGAACCCTCTCTCTTACTATCGATAGCAATTCTATAAAATAAGTTGAATTTATGAAATCACTTGGTGTATATATCGATGAAAATTTAACTTGGAATATACATATCGAAAAAATGTCTAAAAAAATTGCTTCTGGTATTGGAATCCTGAAGCAAGGCAGGTCTTTTGCTCCCTTTGAAACACTGCTATGTATCTATAATGCTTTAGTTCAACCTCATTTCCATTATTGTAGTGTCATATGGGGGAACTGCAATAAATCTCTTGCCACTAAACTACAAAAACTACAAAATCGTGCTACGCGTATTTTGACCTCTTCTTCCTATGATGCCAATGCTGATGAACTCTTTTTAAGACTTGGCTGGAAGAAACTTGATCTTCAACGAAAATTAAAAACAGCCACTATGGTTTATAAATCACTTATTAATAATGGTCTCGCCCCTGATTATCTGAAATCTATGTTTACTGATCGGAGTGAAATATCTACCTATTCTCTAAGGGATTACAAAGGCAAACTAGCTGTTCCACTGCCCCGCACTAACTTTCTAAAAAAACAGCTTTAGCTATGATGGTGCGGTGCTGTGGAGTAGTTTACTTACTAATCTGCGGCAAGCACAAACTTTCGCAAGTTTCAAATCCGGCTGCAGCGGTTTCTTTTCTAGCTATGAATGATTTAATTATGATTATAAACACACGGCATTCATGGAAAGCAGGCATTTTCTTATTGCTATTTTTTTCTCTGTCATTTTAAGATTTTGTAATTAGTATATTTAATAATGTAATTAATGTAATTTAGAATTTACTTTAAGTCCTGATGTTTTACCCATGTATAAATAAACTGTACTTCGAGCAAAATAATGTTGAACAAGCTTTGGCTCACAAAATGTGCCTTTCGTTACCAAATGGTAATAAGAAGATATTTTGTTTCGTCTAAATGCACATTTTTTGCGTCTGCTCACAGAACATCTGGCCGGTTTATCGCTGTTTTTCCAGCCATGCCAGTTCATTGGTGGTAATTTCAAAGCAGCTGTGATAGGTTATTTGCTTGTTTATTATAACAACAGCATGGACAAGAGCCTTTTGAAGTCTTGTTTATTGTCTTTTGTATCCCTTTCTTACCACATGTGTATGCAAATGAGGGAAGCGATCAACAAACAAAAGTAATATGCAGCGCAAATTTCATTGCAAAAATCTTGGAAAAAAGTGCGCATTATACACGGGTAAATACGTTAAGCTTAATTCCAAGTTGAACTTTTAGTCGTCTGTCTTCAGATGGAGTCATGTTTCGACTTCTAACTAATGTGCCCCTTTACTATTGCTGGTCTTTTCCAGAGGATGAGGTTGTGTTGGTATGTGCGTACATTCCTCCAAGTGCATTTCTCCATTCCTCAGTTGACTGGTGTTAACTTGGAGGAAATCTGGTGATCAGAGGCGCGGTGGCCTGGTGGTTAGTGCGTTGTCGAGTCTCTGGATCAATCAGTCCGGATTCAAGCCCTGGCCAGGGCATTGCACTGTGTTCTCGGTCAAGATACTTGACTGTCATAGTGCCTGTCTTCCCCCAGGTGTATAAATGATAATGATGAACAATGCTGGGGGTTAACCCTTTGGTGGACTAGGAGTGTGTGGAATACTCTCAGTCGCTTCAGCAGGGTTGTCATTAGAAAATGTAATAGGTGTCTGATCTGAACTGAGTAGGCAGCTGAAGTGAATTGTGCTTGCATTGCAAGCACGATATGTTGCTATGCAACATGTCCCTCTAGGAGGTCCAGGGGCATACTCCCCGGGAAAATTTGAAACTCTCTGAGACATGTGTTCCAGCATTCTTGGGCATATTTGAGTAGCATTTTTTAGCCAGATATTGATGTTAAAATCAGTTCAAAAATACTTAGTATACATAATTATGTATTTTCTGTCTTTAATCACAATTCTCTACAGCTGTTAATTACAATTTCTATGAAAAAGGTTCAAAGGCATATAACAAGATTTCAGAAAAAGATGTTATCATCAAGATCATCACATTCACTGTCATAACCAGAGTCTGTCTCATCGTGGCAGGGAACATCAGCAGTCAATGCAGCACTTGCAATTTCCACCTCTGATTCACTGGAGACAGCTTGAAAATCGGTAACTGGTGTGTCTGTCTGCACACTAGCATCAGCTATTTCAGTAGCATCGCTTTGTATCTGTGATGACACTGAAGATGCACTGGCAGAGGAGAGTGACTCCCCTTCAATCCTTTGGCATCTTTCTTATTTTTGGGCCTGCGACTTTTCAATTGCCACTGACTGTAATCAGTGCCTTGCATTCAGGTGTTCCAACTTGGGGGCCATTGATAGCAATCAGTAGAAGGGCCTGAAGCATATCAACACCAAGCCTATTCCTCAGCCTACTCTTGATACGTTTTAGGGCACTGCACCCTCTTTCTGGCCATGCATTGGACATTGGCATTGACAAGCAAACTTCAGCAATGTTTGCAAGGGCAGGCAACACAGTGCTGTAAGCGGTTTTGAGGGAGATAAGCCGTTTTAGGCACCACTCGGTGGCTGTTTCTAGGTGGCTTTTGTTCATCCCTTCTGGAATTTCCTCCTTCCAAGAATCCATGTCATATTTAAACTTTCCCCACTCTGCCAGCAGTTGCTCTTTCTTTGCCTTCTCCTTCCAGTGACCTTGATAGAAATGGTCTGCCAGTGTCTTCACTTGCTTGCTTCCGTGCTCTTTAAAAGAACCAGTTCCTGGTGCAGGTAGGGTCAAGGGATTGAAGATTGAAAAGGCGCTGACAATAGGGAGATCACCATCAAATCTGCTATGAATATTCTCCTTCAGGGCTTTGATGTACTTTTCAAGAAGACGTAACAGTTGGTTTTCTTGAGCAGGGGTCAAATTTAACTCACAGGTTGAAAGGCGTCCCTCTAGATCTCTCTTAACAGCTACCACTGGAGACTAAGATTCTGCAATCTCAGTCAATTTGTGAATGGTATAATTGACTGAGGGCTGAATGTGGGAGAAGTTCACAATCATGTCCTTCCTCAAAATTCTTTCTCAGAGGCAGAGAAGAAAGGAAAAGAAAGGACTTCCCTGAGAATGTAAATGGTTCCAATGAACTTGGAAGACACGATCTTGCTCAGCAGGCCAGCCGCTACTGCATCATGGTCTTTAAGTTGTCTTAGTGTCTGCAGTACCGCTATGAAGTGATCATGGATGGACCATGTTGCTGCATCAAAGGACAACCACCTCGTCTGACATGCTTTCTTTATCTTCTTTGCAACAACTTTCTTGCTCTTCTCAGAGAGGAGTAGGGACTTCAGACACATCTGCACTTTAAGGTAAATGGCAGTATGCTTTGGTGAATTATCAAATAACTTCCAAACCTGCCTTAGCCAGAGCTCAACATTGTTGATGTATTCAATCTGGGCAATTGTATCAGTGCAGGCCAGTGCAAGCTTGTGGCACAAGCAGTGCAGAGAAATCAGGTGTGGATTGACTTCCTTCAGTCGACTTGCCACCCCACTATGTTGACCTGTCATCACCGCTGCACCATCAGAAACCAGAGAGCTACAGTCTTTCACCTCTAGACCAAGCTTATTTAATTGGGTTGTGAGGACTGGGAAGATGGTTTCCGAGTTTTTGAGAACATCTTCAATGAACAAGAAACTTATTGTTTCAATGTTCCCTGTTTTGTTGTTGAAAAACTGGACGAAAGTGATAAGCATTTCCAGGACAGACACATCTGTGACCTCATCAGGTAGGAGACCAATGAAAGCAATATGCTTTCTTCACCTTTTCCAAAAAGTTGTCGAGAAGAGAGCCCCCCAGTGCTAAAAATATTTCTCTATGGGAACCCTGTGCAGAATAGCGGAAATGCGTCATCTCATCAAGACCAAGCACTGTTAACAGATTAACCAATGATGAGAACTTTCGATTTGAAACTTCCTCTTTGACAAGCCAGTATGCTGCCATAAATGCCTTACACATGACATAATCTTTGACAAGTTTCCTTTCCTGCACTTCTTTATGAAATACAGAGACCCCTCCTAGCATTTCAGCCTCAATGGCATCCTTATGTTGCTGGGTAGAGTTACGTGATCATGAACCGCTGACTTCTTGAGCCATATGCAGGGCGTTGCGTTGAAAACTTTGGACTTGTTTTGCTGGTTTTCTGTATTGTGTTTCTTGCATAAGTAGCAAAAGAGCCGTGTCTTTAGGCCAAGAAGTAATCGCTGATGATTCTTCCACGTTTCGCGTCGCCTCGTTTGGTTGTACTGTCATACTTCCCTCTCTTGGTGCTTCATTTGGAGAGTTTCTTCCCTCAATTCCAATACTTTCTCTTTCCATTGAAACGTTAGTGTTCTCGGTCACAGTTTCTAGAGGCTTAATTGAAGCATTGAATAAACATTTTTTTAATGTATGAACTTCTTCCACAACAAAAATGGTTCTATTCTTATTCTTACAACGTTTTGTTTCAGTGCGTTTTTGTTTTTGTTTTTGTTTTTTTGTATATAGAATCCGGTTTATAAATTTGGTTTATCATGTAATAATTCAATTTCCCTGTTTTTCGCTATAAAAACCCCCTGGACTCAAGCTCCACGTTTTTATTTAAAATAAGCGTATGTTTCATTCATCAGAGTATTTCCTCTTATCTCATCATAACTGATAAACATCTGGAAATCACCCACCAAATGCAGCAAGCTTTGCAAAATCATGGAACAGTTCGCCTTTATTTTTTAATTAAGATTGGCTAAGGGGTTTTTAATGAAAAGTACTCCAAAAGGTCCATAAATTTTAAGAAAGCTAAATGGCAGGTATTTTAATTCAACAATATTTGGTGAACAATTTCTAATGCTGCGAAATCCTAAAAAAAACAACAACAACAATTTGGCAGCAACTTTAACGACCACGTGTATGGTTGGAACAAAATTTTCAATCGCAGAACTTTGTTTGCGTGTCTCTGTTGAAATCGTAAACAAAAGAATGAAATTTTCCTTCGAAATTGTTGTCATGTGTCTGTTGGATAACGTAAATTGTATGTTCTATTCTGCAATTCTAAAAAAGCAATTAAAGAAAATCTATCTGTCACGAACTAGAAATAACATATTTCTATGAGAAGTTAAATTATTTAGTGGTACATGTTTATGGCAAAGGAGAATCTTCCTGCCTTTGAAATCTTACATACATACATAAACTTTATTTTCTCTCAAATTCCAGTGTAGCTTGCAAGAGCTAATATCTTTGAGAAAACATAAAAGGAAAGTATTATATATATCTATACAAAACAAAATCTTAAGAGTGGAATGGACACAAAAGTTTCAGCAAGGTGAAATAGATCTTTAGAGACACTTCCTTCTCCAACCCTCTGAAAGCTCTTTTGAAAGTATGTAGTGGACTGGCGATAATTTGCCATTGTATTTAAATGAGGTTTATCTGCTTCAGTGAGCTTTGTAATTATAATATTTGACAGCGATCGAAACTCCCTTACCTTGGTGCTCTCTTTTTTGCTAAATTTCGTCTTCTTCGATTGACTTGAGAAGTAATCGTGAAGAGATTGCTTTTTCGCTGCCTATCCATTTTCGATTTTTGAAGCATCAACGCACGTGTGAATTGCGATGGTTTTGTGATTCATGATGGTCACGCATTTATATTACTCAAGTTAGCTGTCAACACCACTGATAGTTTTAGCACAGTACTTCCTGTACAGGTTTTTAGTTTTTTTCCTTCTTCCATAACATCAGAAAGTTACAAGAGAATGATGACTAAACTAAGCCTCAGATTTACACACAAAAAAAGATTTCTTGGGAAGACAAATCTCAATATTACAAAATTTCTGGTGCATAAAGTAGGGGGTGCAAAATGGTCTGACAGCCGGACAGTCCCTCAGCGGTCCGCTTTGGTACTGATCGGCTGCGGTGTTGTCTGATCGTGGGCATCCACACTTCAGGAATTTCAATTTATTGACTGAGACCCACATTGGTACACCCATAGGGTTAAAGAGGCTATTCACATAAGACTTCACCCTAACAACATTAACAGGGACAGTGGAATTGAAATTCCTGAAGCGTGGATGCCCACGATCAGACAACACCACAGCCGATGAGTACCAAAGCAGACCGCTGAGGGAACAATTTCTAGTCTGAACGACAAGGATCAAAATCCTCCAATCAGCAACAGCCTAAGCGAGGATCAAAACGCACCAATCACGACCAGCCATGGTGCTTCTTATTCTCACACGCAACCAGTCGACACCATTGCCTGATGAAGACCAGCAGTATAGCGGTCGAAACATCGCGATCCACACCTTTGTGACTCAATCGTGAGACAAAAGATTAACTCAGCTATCATTTGAAACCACGATGACGAACATCTTATAAATAAATATAGTCTTATCTTAGTTGTTCAAAAACCATTAGTGGTCTATTTAATGACTTTTATCCATCCAGTATGTCCTGTCAAAATCTAACCACAGCTGCACCATTGGAAAACAATACATACATCATGCAAATCAAAATGGTTCACGGATCATGTTTAATATTATTCAACTCTTCATTCATGGGTCACATTTAAATAAAAAAATTTGTTCACGTAGACATGAAAAGATCTTACCATCTTTAATCACGAATCATGAATAAATTAAAATATTTTGAAATCACGATTCACAAGAAAATAAAATCACCTAATCACACTTCATGTAAAAAGTATAGGGGACCCTCAACTACACCCTCAGTGTGCACAGCCAGTAAAAAGCAAGCAAATGACCCACACAGCATCTAGAATTCAGCAATATAATACACAAAAATCATTCTGTGGACTCGCTTTGTCTGATATGTGGTCAAACATTGTTTGGCCATTTAGCCACTTAACAAGTGCTGTGTTTTGAAAACACGATGTTGGACAAAACTGTAATTGAAGGGCTTGGTGGAAAACTATGCTAAGTGGATTTTTGTGTGAACGCGTTTTTTGGCCCATGGTTTCTCGAAGACTAAGTGGAAAGCAGCGGAAAAAAATACAAGGCAATGTTTACAACATCGCAATCAGCAGCAACCTTTGCGATCAGCAACAACATTGCGATCAGCAGCAACCTTTATCACCATCTCAAGAGACAGATGACACGATTCGAGTGGTTTTACCATTCAAAGACCAAATCTCAGTGGATATTGTGAAGAAACAACTTAAGGATTTGAGCCTAAAAATACATACCACCATCCAGCCTGTGTTTGTGAGCCGGAAAATTGAACAAGAACTTAATGTTAAGGAAACAAAACCACCAATTGTAAATCAGCAGTGTGTTGTTTATGGTTTTCAATGTGACCTGTGCGATGCAGGTTATGTAGGTTACACACGCGGACATTTACATAATCGTGTAAAAGGACACAAACAACAATCCTCCGCCATTGCCAAACACTACAAGAACATGCACAGAACGAGGCCTCAGGACCTGCTAAAGCGTTTCCAAGTGCTTAAGAAGTGCAAAACTAAATTTGACTGCTTAATTAGTGTACGAAATGCTTTTTATAAGAGCTTTAAAGCCAAATCTCAACGTGCAATCAGACTCCATTCGTGCGAAAGTATTTTTATAATCTTCGCACCCTCTTATGTTAATTTTTTCGCGCCAAAATAGCTTTAAATGCTGTAATTTGCATGATCTCGCTTATATTTTCCTTGATAATGGAGTCATGACTACTCCGAAACGTCGGATTTTATCGTTCGTTTTTACAGTTTTATGTTTTAAAAAACAAACCTGTATGCAAAAAACCAGCAATTTTTGAGCAAAAGAATAAAAAAAAAACACCCAAAAATCCACTTAGCATAGTTTTCCACCAAGCCCTTCAATAATTATTGTTTTAATTACATGTGCATTCCTGTCATACTAACCCTGTTCCAAAAATGAAGGGGATTAATAGAGTTTGAGTCACAAATTGTATGCATAATTAATGTATGGGGTTGTGGGGAAATCTTGCCACATTATGTAGGTTGCACTGGTCACTTGCCTAGGAGTAAACCTAAATTCATTAACTGAATTTAAAGGGCTTGCCAGGTTGTTTCCATTTCAAGCTTCAAATCTCTGAAACTTGAGAGTCCATTCCACTGAAATTCAGCGGGCATTTTAGTGGATGATGGAATTACATCTTGTAGTGTCAAAGCGTGGGAATTGTTGAAATTAGGTAGAGATTGTTAAAAGGATAAATGTTAGTGTAATGTAAGCACTTTTTTGACCTCACACAGTGTAGAATAAACATGTTGGGAATGCTGGTGGTCTAGCTCCATTTTGGTTTTTGGGGTTCTACTTTTGCCGACAATGATCATTCTTTTTCACTCGCAGCTTTGCTGAGGTTTTGTTGAGGTTTTTCTCTTTTCAAGGGCGGTTTATTGCCTGGAGACGGCAGTGAGACGAGTGGAGCTAGTGGTTCAACCAGCGAATCTGGAGGTGTTGGAAGCATATGTTGGTTCGTTAGAAGCATTAACTCCAAAGGCGATCCTCAAGGTACTCAATGTCTACTTCGTTCCAAAGGCAAACACCCCGTTTGAGAGGCGCTTGTTTTGCCAGATTGCACAAGAAAGCAGTGAAACCATTGATCAGTTTGTTTGTTGGCTTTGTCAGTGTGCAGTTAGCTGTGACTTCAGTGATAGGAAGAATGACTATATTCAAGATCAAGTCATAGACAAATGTTATTCAGCCTATATGCATCGGAAGTTTTTAGAAAAGGAGGGAACTTTGATGCGCGAAGATTTGCGGAGGATTGCAAGATCACAAGAAGCGGTTAATTGCCAGATGAAAGTGGTGGTAGCAAACGCAGGTGTTGACCAAGTTAATGCAGTCGGAGGACATAAGTGTTCTGGTGGAAGTAAGATTTGTTTTGGCTGTGGTTTAGAGAGTCATTTTAGTGGTGACAGGAAGTGTCCTGCACATTGTCAAGCCTGTACCAAGTGTGGTGGTATTGACCATTTCAAGGTTAGGTGTCCTCAAATTCTGTGGCGTGGCATTGGAGAATAAAGGGGTGTTTCCAAAGGCGGCCAGGGTGTTTTCAGTTGTGGCAGGGGTGTGGCTAGAGGAGGCAGTGCAGTTGTAAGTGGTGGCTGATTTCAGAGTAAACCTGGTAGAGCAAGGGAAGCAAATCAAGTGGCTGGTAATTGCAGAAATAAGGAACAATCGGAGAAATCAGAGGTGTAAATGAGCATAAAATGGGGTCTTGGTTGCATAATAAAGTGTGTTTAAAACACAAAAATGTGGATAGCAGCTACGCATAAATTAAATACAGTAGAAAAATTAACAAGATAACCAAAATGGTCATAAAAAGAACTTCACCGCCCCTGAAAAGGGAAAGGGATAAGAGAACACACAGAGCACCACAGATACAAAACACCAACATAATTCCTAAAGAAACAAACACAGTAAAAATAAGAACAGCACTGAAGTTGGCCAAACAACACGCCACTGCAAAGTGGATTGGCGTTTCATCGTGGAACATGGAAAGTGTCCGCATAACCATTGACTTTGACTTAGTTGTTATAAAAGTCCCCAAAATAAACGAACTAGTAGGTAGGGCTTCAGATAAGAGAGATTATTAGATTTAACTTACAACGGTCACTGATTCTTCTTGGCTTGGAAGCGTTCTTGACATGGATCTTTTGCTTGGGGATCTTTTCCTTTGCATTTGAATATGACTTGGATGGTAGCCAATCTTTCGAGACATTGTACTGAAAATATGCTTTGCCATTAACGATGAGTTTGTCCCCCATGACCGATGCTTTGGTTTGTGGCTTTTCAATTTTGATCTTTTTCATTGCTGGAATTAAAACACTTTTCCTGATGTCTTGAACGTGCCTTGGTAGGTCTTCCCCTACTGAAATTGGCAAATTTTTCAGCATGTAGGGGGCGCACCAAACGCGATCTCTGTCGGCATGGCAGGTAAAGCGAGCTATAAGAGGTCTTGATCTGCTTTGGTGTGTTCCACACATCTTCATTTTCAAGACTTCTTCCATGGGAAGATTCAAATTTTGAGAAAGAACATTGCGTACCAGCATAAAACAATCCTTGTCTTTAGACTCGTTAACTCCGTAGAATATCATATTCCAATGTCGGCTGTAAATGTTTGAGCATGTTAGTTCGTCCCAACAAGTAGACTGTACATTTTCACAGTTGGTAACATGGTTCCACCAGGTCGTCATGTTCTCCTTGAGTAAATTCGAGGGATTCCTTCTTGTCGTTCATTGTTTTGTTGACTTCACTGAGTCTTCTTTTAAGAGATTGTATTTCGGCTTGAACCTCGTCCAACCTTGCCTCCAGATTAAGGATTTGTTCATCACTATATGGTTTTGCCTTCCATCACTGTGAGCTTTGCAAAGAGATTTTGGTAATCTGTTATCGACAGATTAATGTAGGCACCATCTTGGGCTTCTTCAGATCATTCATTGTCAGTACCGGAGCTGCTTATCCTTGGACGTTTTTTATCTGCATCTTTGTTTCCCATATTAAATGGTGATTTGTTGATATTTGCAGCGTGTAAGAAAGTATTTTCAAAGTGTACGTTGATTTCTTGAAGTCCGGTTTGCAGAGCTCTAAGGTGTGTATCTATCCAGAACGACTCATTTATATTAATAAAAAAATCAAGTGGCTGGTGCAGACACTGATGAACAACCTGTCAGACCTGTTAGGCAAAGTCCAGAGTATGCGTTTTCGGTGGAGCAGCGCACCAACCAAATGATTGAAGACAGTGGTTTAGTTACCTTAGTTGTCAGTGGAGTAGATCTGGCAGATGTCCTTATTGATTCTGGGCCTACCTGCAACGTGATCAACTAACAGACTTGGACTTTTCTTAAACAGAGAGGAATCAGGTGCGAGTCCCGCAAGTCAGCTAAAACACTCTTCGCTTATGGTGGCAAGGAACCCCTACCGACCCTAAGAACTTTTGCAGCAGATGTTGTACTAGATGGCAATGGTACTGGTCTTAAGGCTGATTTTGTGGTTATTGAGGGCGATGGTCATACACTTCTGGGTTGTGAAACAGAAGAGAAGCTTGATGTTTTGCGGATTGGTCCTATTCAAGTAAATGGTGTAAGCAGAGTGTTGGACAGTGAAATCTGTGAGAGATACAGTGGTTTGTTTTGTGGTGTTGGTCTATTAAGGGGATACGAGATGAAACTGCACATTGACAATTCAGTGAAGCCAGTAGCTCAGCACGTGCAAAGGATTATGTTCAGATTGCGGGAGAAGGTGGACAAGAACCTTGACGAACTGTCTAAGCTCAACATTGTTGAAGAAGTTCCAGAAGGACCATCAGGATGGATCTCTCCTCTTGTTGTTATACCTAAGGGTGACAGAGACATGAGAGTCTGTATAGGTATGCGTCATGCAAATGAGGCAATCATTCGTGAATGCACCCGATCCCAACTGTGGAGAAGCTGTTATATGACTTGAATGTCAGTACTCATGTGTTTAGTAAGATTGATCTTAAGTAGGGTTTCCATCAGATTATGCTTAGCCAGGAAATTTGACACATAACCACTTCCATCACGCATCGTGGGCTTTACCGGTACAAGAACCTAATGTTTGGTGTCAGGTTGGCTCTGGAGAAATATCAGCAGATTATCCATGATGTCTTGAGAGGTTGTAAGGGGGTTGCAAACATTGCGGACAATCTCATTGTTCATGGCAAGGGTGTAGAGAAGCATGGCAGGCATCTATTTGCGGTGCTTGATAGGTTGACTGAGGTTGGGCTGACTGTGAATGGAGACAAGTGTGAATTTAGGCTGACAAAACTCAACTTTTTTGGTCATGAACTGTCCAGCGATGGTGTTTCTCCAAGTGAAGAGAAAGTTGCCGCTATCAAAGATGCAAGACCTCCGAAAGATGCAAATAAAGGTTTGGTTATTCATGGGGCTGGTTCAGTATTCCACAAGGTTCATGCCTGACATAGCATCCATAGCCAGGCCAGACCTATTCAGAATTTCGCGACAAATGGAGTTCCTTTTGAAAGGGGTACAGAACAGCAGAGTGCATTTCAGGAACTAAAGAGGTTTGATCACCCAGGCAGAAACACTTGCTTACTTTCAGGTTGACTGTAAAACGAGAATTATTGCTGATGCTTTGCCAGTTGGCTTAGGAGCCATACTGACCCAACAGCAGGGAGGTGAGGAGCTTCTAGGAGTTTGACTGACATGGAAAGGCGCTACAGTCAGATGGAGAAAGAAGCCTTGGCTTTGGTGTGAGCATGTGAAAGGTTCAGCATGTACATCTCAGGCCAAAGTTTTGAATTGGAGACGGACCACCGGCCGTTGGAGTGCATCTACTCATGCACGTCAAAACCTTGTGTACGGATTGAGAGATGGGTGCTGTGCTTACAAGGTTATGATTTTATGGTGGTGTACTGTCCAGGGAAAATGAATGTTGCTGATGCCCTATCGAAGTCGAATTCTGTGAAGCAATCTGACAGTGGTGAGGAGTGCGACTCTGTCCGTGTGGTTGTCAAGAATTCCGTGTCTGAAGCCTTATCACCAAGGGAGATAGAAGAAGCTTCCTATAACAACATAGAATTAAGTCAAGTTAGGAAATGTGTGATGACTGGCAACTGGGAACACTTTACCTTTCCTTCATATGCACTTTTGTGACCTTGCACAGTGTAGAATAAATGTGTTGGAAATGCTGGCGGTCTAGCTCCATTTTGATTTTGGGGTTCAACGCATCTACAGTTGTAGATTGTTGTTTTACTGGCAAATAACACTTGACAGTGATTATATTTTAGGCCGCTCAAGTGAGAACTGCATTAATAGCAAGTTTGTGTCCAAATTTTCTCATTGAGAAGTGCAGTAAAGTAATTGCAGGTTTAATGATACAGTGGCATGTCTATCCCGAGGGTGTGGAGTAGGGGTGGGGGAAGGGGGGTGAGGGGTGAGGGCTCCTTCCTAAGAATGTGCAGTTTGTTGCTCCTAAACATGGAGAGATCTGCACTGTTTGATTTGACAGAAAATTCTCACCATTTTTTCCATGCAAATGGAAAGCGCTCATTAAGCAGATGATGCTTCATCAACCTTGTTCTCAGGGTCCCTCCTCTTCCGGCCCCCCTTCAGTGAGAGAGAAGAGACCATGGTTGGGTCTGGTCACGTGTGTCTGAGACAATTGAAAACATTAGGGAGGGGTCCTTATATTTCAATATTTTGTTGCCATTTGTTTTGTCACAATCCAAGCGTAGCTTTAGTGTTCTCTACTCGCTGACAATTTTATGCAGTCAGAACAATTAAACTTTCTGCCCATCAACTGGGTTCTGGGAAAGTCATCAATTTCAAGACAGCTCTCATCCGTTGGAACTAAAAAGTTTATTCTCTGACATTCAAAAAGCTTTTGATCACCATCACTGGTTTAGTATTGAAGGTGAGCATGGATTGATGCGAAACGCAACCTCAATTAGTGTTTTATCTGACAAGAATAGCGTATTCCCGACCCGGTTGAGACGGCATATAATAAAGATCCAGACATGCACAGCCGTTATACTATTTCATATATTTCATTTGAATTCAATTCAAACACTATCTTGGTTGCTAAAATAATTTAATTCGGTTTCAAAGCAGCTCAGAAACTCCTTTCACTTTGTTATACTCTCCCAAGACAACTGTTTATAAAATAATAGCTGCAAAACCACAAACCGAAAACATGTATTCTAGTGGGAGGCACTCAGACTTGATATCAGAAAAAAGTCCGTGGAAAGAGATAAATCATTCCACATCTTATTATTCCTTATTCCTTCAACAGAAATACATGGAAAATAAGGGAATCTTGCCTTTTGTCACACAATACCATCCAACACTGCCTAATTTAAAACAAATACTCATTCAAAAGGCGCATTTAATCCTACAACAACCGCTGCTTAGCAAAACATTCAAGGATCCCCCAATTGTTTTGTACCAAAGTGAAAAAGATCAAGAAATCATTCAAGCAAAACTCTAAGCTGGCTATGACACATGGATAGGAGTGTGGGCATCTCACCATATTATTGTCATGATTGTAAGCCCTGGTTAAAAGTTGTGCAGCATTTGTTGGTTCAAAGATTGTTTTGCTTCCGAATTATGTAATGTTTGACCAACATCTTTTGTTGGATGAGTGTTTTGATTTCGATCTTACATTTTTACGCATATGGGACAATAGGGCCATTTATACGGGAGAAAATAAGACACGTCTTATGTAAGACGCGACTTAAATAAGACGCGAACTGATCGTATAAATGGTACAAAATAAGCGTTCGCGTCTTATTTAAGTCGCGTCTTACATAAGACGCGTCTTATCTTAGAACAGGGTTTTCAGCTGTTCTTATTTTGTCCGCGTCTTAATTAAGACGTGAACTTCCTCGTATAAATGGTTTCACGTCCTAAATAAGACGTGAACTGCAAGTGCGCTTGCATAAAAACAACAGAAACATGAGCTTGTCTTATGATTATATAGCGTAATTGTATGCAAAGCTTTGCAAAAGATGGCCGGGAGAACCAAAAGTGAATTCAGCACCTTCCTTCTGTAACCTGCCATCAGTCACACCAATCCGTATATCGCTTTCTTCCGACTCTTCTCGGATTTCTGTTGATTTATTTGTATGCTACGGCGTGGTCTTCATAAGAAAAAAAATCTCTGAGAAATAACACGACAGCACGCTTTTGTTTCTTGCTACAGCGTTCCATCTTGGCGGGTAAGCGAGGCTGTATCAAAAATAAGACGCGAACCATTTATACGAGATCTTCGCGTCTTATGTAGGACGCGAAGGTATAAATGGTACAGTTCGCGTCCTATTTAAGTCGCGTCTTAGATAAGACGCGTCTTATTTCCTCCCGTATAAATGGCCCTAATGTAGTGAACCTGATCCAAGGAAATACTCGCTTTGTACATGTCAAATTTTGACATGTCTCAACACAAAACAGCATCACAAACCTAAATTACTAATTACTTTTAATGATAGCTGAGTTAATCTTCTGTCTCATGATGGAGTCACAAAGCTGTGGATCGTGACGTTTCGACCACTATACTGCTGGTCTTCATCAGGCGATGGTGTCGACTGGTTGCGTGTGAGAATAAGAAGCACCGTGGCTGGTCGAGATTGGTGCATTTCGATCCTCGCTTAAGCTGTTGTTGATTGTTCCCCAAGCAGTCCGCTTTGGTATTGATTGGCTGTGGTGTTGTCTGATCGTGGGCATCAACGCTTCAGGAATTTCAATTCCACTGTCCCTGTTAATGTTGTTAGGGTGATCAAGTCTTATGTGAATAGCTTCTTTAACCCTACGGGTGTACCAATGTGGGTCTTGGTCAATAAATTTAACTTTGTCCCAGAGCGGATAATCACGACCAGCCACACTGCTTCTTATTCTCACACGCAACCAGTCGACACCATCGCCTGATGAAGACCAGCGGTATAGCAGTCAAAACGTCGCAATCCATGTCTTTTTGACTCAATCATGAGACAAAAGATTAACTCAGCTATCATTTGAAACCACGATGATGAACATCTTTCATAATATAATTACTTTTAATTAGTCAAACCTTGAACGTATTCAATAAAGTTGAAGTTCTCACTGCAACAACAACAAAATGTTTTTTAAAAAATGACAGTTTCTCCACCTGAGTATAGTATCTCACCCCTCACCCCTCACCCTCACCCCCTACCCCTGAACAAGATGTTACTACCTCAAGATTTCAATCACACATGTAATTACATTGTAAACAGTGTTTTCTTCCACACTGGCAAAGAAATCTCAAAACATTGCTTTCAAATATGGAAGAGCCATCATATCCACAGAATGTTGTGGTATGAAACATGATCAAATGAAGTATTACTCTGGTTGCCTAGCACATGTAAATCTGCCACTGATAGATAAAAATGATTTCTACCGCTTTCTGTGAACGTTCCATTCGATAAATCAAGACCGCTGATGAAGAACTCAACAAGAATTGTATTTGACTTTTAATGCAAGTAAATGTACTGTTTTTATTTTGTCGAAGCCTTTCATCAGAGGGAGCAAAAAGTATCATGAAAATGTAGTTTATCTCTCTCTGGCATTATGACTGTATCCAGTCAAATGTCTTCAGTTGTCTGACCACTTTTCAAGCCAATTAAACTTCGTTCTTAGGTGAGCAGCTTTGGGTAATTAATAATGGTCGGTTTGGTTGCATGTTAGCTAGCTAGCGATTTACAGAGTCGATGACAAAAGTGTGGGATACCACAGTAAATTCATGCTTTCATATCCCAATATCATCCTGGTGAAGGAACCCCTATTGAAAAGTCCTATCTACACCCCTGAAAAAGGAAATTACTGAAAACTTGGTGGCCCTTCAAAACACAGATACAGTGTACCTATATGTATATGTATCTTAGTGACTGATGAAACTGAAGAACAAAAATTAATACTTGTTAAAACTTACACCTTTTGAGATTCAATACTTGTTGTCCTCTCGGATGATCTGATGACTGATAATATTGATCCCTGGATGATTCAAATTAGCTAGTCATGATACTCCATGGTAGTGAACATGATATGTTGTGCTCCCAAGTAAAGATGTATATGTTATGGTTCAATTTCATCCTTGGTTTAATTTTTTCTCCTTTTGTTTTTGGGTATGGTAACGTATGGTAATGTATGATAATTAGCGTAAAACAAAGGGAGAAAAATTTTAAACCAAGGATAAAAATTAATTGAACCATAACGTAATTTATACAAAGGTCAAAAATTGCAAGTTAGATTTTTTTGCCTCAGTGATTTAAATGATAGTGGTCTATTTAACAGTCCACATTTTTTTAATTGGTAATAGTATAAAATTATTACAAAATAAGTTTTGGTTGACTTCACTGAGTGTCTGAAAATGTGAAATTCCTTAGAGTTGCCACTTTGTGTAATTAAAATATTGATTGTTTAAGGTTGACAGAGTTGTGGGACTATCCAAAATATGGCTGTTCATTTAAAAGGGGATCAAAGTACTTTTACTTCCATAATTCTGGACTTCAAAATCAAAGGTATGGTACATGCTTGTACGGAGTAGAGATGTACATGATGTGGAGTTCAGAAGAGTCCACAATGCTGTGCAAAATTGTGTAAACCTTGTCTTGTCTGCCAGTAAGTGGCATCAATTAAGCAAGTTCTATGATTTAAGACAAGAATTAAAAGCCCCTGTTTGGGAGGAAAAATGATCTGAATAATATCATATACACTGATTTCAACAACTCAATGCCACTGAGAAGCTTATTAACTAATAAAATATTAATTGCTGTTTTGTAGCATAATTTGAATTATATTGCTAAAAAATATATATTGGTGAGCTGGTTTGTTTAATTTATGACTGCTACTGTTTCCCTTCAGATTTGCAACTTGATTTTTTGCCAAATGTTTTCCTCAAAAAGTGTGAAACATCAGTAAAAACAATTGAAGGGCTTGGTGGAAAACTATGCTAAGTGGATTTTTGGGAGTTTTTTTTTTATTATTTTGCTCCAAAATTGCTGTTTTTTTCTATACAGGCTTGTTTTCATGTGGTAAACATTGCCCTGTATTGTTTTTCACTGTCCATATGCAAAAATTCACTTTTAGTCTGTGAAAAAAAAATCCACTGCAAATATGACTTAGCATACATACATGTATTCTCTTCTTTCAGCCAACCTTTCCTTACTTTTATTTTTCCTTTCTTCTTTTTAAGTGTAATGTATGTTCAAGACTCGCTGGATGGTGAGGCTGAGGTATTTCTTGATCCTAACAAGTTGTCAGAAGATGGTACCATAGCACTGGCTGGACGCTCATTCTCAGAAGATGGAGAACTTTTTGCTTATTCTCTGTCGCATAAAGGCTCTGACTGGGTTACTATTAAGGTATTTACCAGTACAGTTGGTCTATATTAACACTGGAAAAGGGGACTGCATGGGCACACAAGCAATGGTACGGCACGCTAAGTGTGTCACAATGGCACTGATAAGTGCATATTGTGCTATTGTTTGCTATTCAAAATTAGTCTTTAATATCTAAAGTATTGTGCAAAATGCCATGCTAGACGTGCGATATGAGTCACACTCATGCCAAACAACACGCTAGCAATATTACCCTTGGTACACTCACCAAAGCTTGAAAGACGATGATTGAGAAAAAAGATTAAATGTGACTCTTGTCATAATGGTATATGTGACCTCTCGCATGGAAGAGTTCCTGACGGCTAGCCATTCATAGGCTATGTCAGCCATTACAACAGAATTGGGATACTTGATTCTCACTTTAGGATCAAGTTGAGACTGTCAATGAAATTACTTTTAACCAGTACTGTAGTTGCATGTTCAAATAAATAAGTACTAAAGGCTCTTGCTATCCATTTCAAAAACACATCTGCCATTCGGATGGCCTGAGCTACACATATCCATACTTTAGCAATCTTGGTCCTCAGCCTGAATGGCCCTATTCTGGTCAAGTAGCTACAATTTTTGATAGGTAGGTTTTTGCAAATCCAGTTAGAATTTAGTTGACAACTCACCAATTGAAACTACTCACCATGTTTGACTGTTCTCTGTTTTGTTGCTTTTTTTGTTTCAAGTTCATGAAGGTTATCGGTAAAGAACAGTTACCAGACACATTGGAGAATGCTAAATTTACCAGTATGGCTTGGACCCATGATAATAAAGGATTGTTTTACAATGTAAGTTGCTTTAAGAGGATTACTTAGTATTGTTTTAATCATTGTCAAGAATTCTTGTGCAGTTTGTACTGGTGGCTAAAGTTACTGTAGGACAATTGCATGTAGTGATCATGAATCTCACTGTGAGCTTTGAGCAGCAAATTATTCTTAATACATGTAGTTGGCCATGATTTATCATACACTTAATGCATGCACATACTGTATGCTAGTGGTGTGCTGATCATTGATTATAATTGAAGGGCTGAGAGCATAAACTGCCTATGTGTAATTTTCGGCCGTTTTTTTAGTTCACTTGGATTTGTCCAAATTTTTGCATGTGAACTGCATTTTGATTCAAAAACATTGTCCCATATTTTTTTCACCGATTTCTTTTTCGTTTTCGAGAAATAACGTATGCAAAAAAAACACCTAAAACTACACATAGGCAGTTTAATTATGCCCTTAGCCCTTCATATGTCTGCCTTATTAACATGCATGAAGCAATGCCCAAGGGTATTCTTTATGCGCAATGCGCCTTTTTGACTCATAAACAGCCCACAAGATGCCCATCCGACTTGGAAATGGTTGACTTTTTTAAATTCAGCACTTATTACCAGTGTTTTGCTTACTGATAGTGCTCAAGAAGCTTCCTTAGCTGGAAAACAGTGCGCAACATTCTGGGTTGACTTAAAAACAGCACACAGCAACCTTGTTTAACCTTAAGCCAGCGCGTGTACATTTTGTCCGACTTGAAAACAGTACTCAAAAGATTTAGGGTTATTGTTAAGTTTAGAGTTAGGGTTAAAATTGGTTAGGGTTAGAGCTAGGGTTAGGGTTAGGGTTAGGGTTAGAGCTAGGGATAGGGTTCGGCCTAGGACATCGCAAACGTTAACGTTAAAGTAAGCGGCGTATTTTGAGTCTCGCACAGGTTTCTTGGTTTCTTGGTTCCTCCGAAATGAAAAGAGCGCACAGGTTTCTTGGTTGATTCTTAATTCTTTCGGGAAGGCTTTGGCCGATGTAAGTAAAGTGTTGAAGAGGGTGTTTTGGTTGAAAACGGCATACAGCAGGATCGGATTTGATTCTAACTCAGCGCTTAAAAAGCTTGCTGTCGGCTGAGAGATAGAATAAAATATTTAAAAAGGCTGTTTTTATTTGAAGATAGCTTTTGGCCACTACCAACAAATTCTGTTCGTGAGCAACACCGAAAATTTGAGTTAACGATGTTCAAGGGCAAAATTAAGAGTTAAAAGAGTAAGCTGTTTCCCGTGGGTTTCCACTTCGAAACAGAGATTTGACTGGCGCTTCGCGTGCTTTGGTCATTATTGAAACGATTTTGAAGGGTTCATTTTCGTCGTCAAATGGAATCAGTGGAATGAAATTCGTATCACAAATGAACGTAAATGACGACAGTGAAAAAACTGGAACAAAATACTTAACTAGTTTTGTTGGCTGGTTTTTGTTGGCTTTGCATAAGATGTGAAATTTAATCCGTATCGTCTGATGCGTAACACAACGACTTGTTAAAATGTCTCGCATGCAAATACATTTTTGCTGGTGTTTATCTCGCTTGAAAATACGTTTTGCTGATGTTTACAAGCCTCCATAAAATCAAAATAACCGAGTTGATCGACGCAAAACTGATTTATGTTGAAATTCGGCAGCATGTCTCCCTGTGTTTACATAACAACTCGATGACCGACCACGAGTAATATTTTCCACACGCGCCCATGCAACTTTTCCCTGGATTGTTTTCAAGATAGTCATCGAAAACGGACGGACTTCTCGTCATGCTGACTTCCCTCTCTCGGATGAATTCTCCGTAATGTTTCCGAATTTTGACGAACTGTTACACGGCCTCGATGGCCCGCGAGACAGCACCCACTTCGGCCGCAATGAATTGTGGGAATGTTATGCCCTCCGCGGGCGAAAGACACTCTGCAAACATCGGCCAGTTTTTTTTGCCCGTAACTCCAAAAACACCTCTCCTTTTCGCAAATTCTAGCACGGCAACCTTTCAGAAATGGACCAAGACTAGCAAAACCGAGCCGCTTTTGAGACCAGAGATGTTTTCAGAGTTTTTTTTCTGCCCGGCTCTTAATCTCTACTCCCAAACCGGAGAGTCAAATTGATCTCTCTCTTCATGGTTTGGCAAGCAGAGAAAACACGACTGGCTTCTTTCAGCCGTGTTAGACTTATGGATCTTAGGACTTCATGATGTCCTTCGATCACCGAGCGAACAGGCAAATTGACATAATTCGATTAAACCAAACAAGCTAGCGTTGCGTAAGTACCAATGTTTTAACCGCCAAAACTTTTAGTCTACGTCACACTATGGAACAATCCTTTCTACCTGTCAATCATTTCATGTCCAGTTTCAGTTTTACCCTTCAGTTACGAGCATTTGGCGCTAAGTTTTCAACTAAAGAAATAAAGAATACCCTTGGGCATTGCTTCATGCATGTTAATAAGGCAGACATATGAAGGGCTGAGAGCATAAACTGCCTATGTGTAATTTTTGGCCGTTTTTTTAGTTCACTTGGATTTGTCCAAATTTTTGCATGTGAACTGCATTTTGATTCAAAAACATTGTCCCGTATTTTTTTTCACCGATTTCTTTTTTGTTTTCGAGAAATAACGTATGCAAAAAAAACACCTAAAACTACACATACAATGTAGGCAGTTTATGCCCTCAGCCCTTCAATTGATCATTGATCGAAAACTTTAAATGACAGTAGGTAATCAAATACTTGTATGCATGATCCACAGTGAAGCAATAATACATTCAATGTCCCTTTTCTACTACATGTACATTTCTCATTTTTTGTTTTGCTCCAAAACACTGACGGTGCAGTTAACAGCCTTACCAAATTGTAAATTTACTAATTAAAAGAGAATTTGGACAAGACCAATCACAAGCCTGGTAGTTTTTTTCAAATAATCTTTAATACTTTGTGTAAAAAAAGAACCTACAATGCTAGTTTCCCGTACAAAATTGTCTGACCTGACAGTAACCTAATTTTGGCCTGATTTTTCAGCCTAACAAAGACCAGATTTTCATAGCCTAACATTAACTTTTTTAAGCCTCATGTTAACCTTAAAAATGGACCTTAACTTTTTTAGGCTTGGAGCCTGACATTTTTTAGGCTCGCTGGAACGGCACTACGGAGCGAACATATGGCCTGAAAATGGTTATCTTTCAAAGGCTTATAAAGCAATATAGTAACTTTTAAAAAGAAGGCTTGTTAGGCTTAAAAAGGCGGCCTGCTAAACATGTATGATGGGGCAATTGTTGACAAATACAAAATGAATTAAGTCAAATTATAAATTACATGAGTCGCTGCAGGAAGGCCAACATCTTTGTATAACAAAACACTGGTATACGCATTGTAAGCTTTTTTATTTAATGTTGTGAGCTTATTAGTACAGCTATTATAAAATTACGCTAAACTGTCAACCAAGGTATAAAAACGTTTGTATCGATCGGTACCAGTAGTAAGTTAATTTTATTCAGCTCCGAGATGACTTGACAAATAAATTCATGTTTGCTGATGACCACGCAACAAATTTTTCAACCTATTACAATCCAGTGAATTGTATTAACTACAATCATCTAAGAGAATTTGCCACCAGCTGCCAAATTACAGAATTAATACTGAAGAAACACGGAACAGTTTGTTTCATGGTTGAATTTCGTTTGCCGCTATTATTACAACAAACAGAGCAGTGAAATTTGCTCACCTAAATGTAGATCACTCTCGATCAGTCTGCTACTTCCCTCTCTTCAGAATCCATAAAATTAGATGGGTACAGGTTTCTTGGAGGTTATCATTTGCTGTTACAGCAAACAGGACAACATATCCTAAAAGCATCCTTTGCATTTTGCAGTGCCCGCCGAAAAAACACAGAAAGCTGCTTGTTTCCAAAGATAAACCACAACAAAGATGCCAGGAAAATCTGTCCTTTCAAATCGTATATTGTTAATTAATGTCCTGGCAAAATGCAATAGATATTTCCACACTTTTCTTCCCGAAGTTAAGACACTCCACCTGAAATTTTCTCGCCTTTAGTTTAAACTACAACGGTTGAGTTCGACTGAATCACCGTTTTAACTCGAGATCGTCCTGAAACGGCAACAATAAACATGTTGTGTGGAATGTCCCAAGGGACTTGGACTGTCACGTTCCAACTCCGTGCTGCAAGAAATTGAAACTTTTATCCAGTCTCTCCATCATAATTTTGCTGCTAAAAAATTGTGTCTTCTATCTTCTTTTCCTTGATAAAGAATATTTATTGTGGATTAATGAGGACCCCTCGTGTTTTTTTCGAACGTGAAAGATTAAACCAGTTTGTTTCTCAATATTGTGGAACGCACTACTGTTATCTTTTATCTTGATGAACGACATACGCATACCAGAAAATTCAGAGAACTGCTGCACGAAAATAAAACAGTAATTTATTTTGTAACTCCAAACACGGTGAGACATGAAGTTGACCTTGCGGTGGACGTATCCTCGTGATGCTTGACGGGTGTAAAACTAATCAGGACGTTACAAATCGATAATTTCGATACTCGATAAAATCGATTGTAATCGATATTTTTCGATACTAATCATAAAAATTACAATTTCCTCGATTGTGATTGGTTTAAAAAACTCCTATTTTCCACTAATTCACGTGCCAAGTTGTTATCGGACAGTTTGTTATTGGACACCTTGTTATTGGACAGTTTGTTATCGGACAGTTCAATAAGCCAATCACATTCAAAGTAGTATTTTAAATCAACCAATCACATTCAAACTTGTAGTTTAAATCAACCAATCACAACCTTGGTTACACTCACCATACAATTTACGCTTCCTTTGTCAGTCTTTTAATGCAAAATTTCCCTCCCTTTTATAACTTGGCTCTTCTTCTTTTCTTGGAAATTGTAATTTTATGATTAATTGGTAATAAGACTTCGTGTCGTCCAATTCGGTTTGTAATCATACTCGTGATAAACAAATTGGACTCCCGCTACGCGGTCGTCCAATTTTGTTATCACTCGTATGATTACAGACCGAATTGGACTCCACTCAGTCCTATTACCATTACTAATTAATCGATTAATATCAGAAATCGATAATAATCGATAACAGAGTTTTTTGTGATTATTGATTTTGATCGATTTTATCGATTTTCGTAATTACAGTTCGATTTCAATCGATTTCCATCAATTTATATCGAAAATATCGATTTTGCCAGAGGAACTAAGGCGAAGAAGAAGACAGAGACTATAAGCCAGGAACAAGTGACTAATGTATATCCTAATGCCAAAAACTGGAATTTATTTTATTTTCTTCATATTTTCATCCAAGGAAAGAACGCTAAACCTTCAATCAGTCGTATAAAACAACTTAAAAAAACTTTCAACAAACTGCAAAGGTTTCTTAAACTGTAATAAAAATGTTGAATTTCTTGCCGCTAGAAACAACAAATGTAACCTTAACGGCAACAAGAGAACAAAAACCAGAAGTGATGTCTGTTTTAAGTAAAACAAGACGCCTGTTGGCGTTAACGTGGTATGCACTATTTGACGGACGGAAGATTAGTTTCCGCCGTTCCGACACAGGAAGCAGAGGAATCCTATTTGACCGTATTTCCAGTTAAATTCACCGTACAATTGCAGCGTGAATTTGAATCACCGTACGTGATCAAACCACATACAAGCAATCGTGTCACGCTACTGTTGAAAGCCTATCAGTGACAATGGCCGTCGCCCTTCGAGCAATAGGACTCCTCTGCTCCCTGTGCTTTCATTGCCTTCAATTGTAGTATTGATACACGAATTATCCTTATAATTTTCAATCAACACGATGAAAAGCGCTATCATATATTTGGGGTTTTGGTATCCCCTGGGAATACACATTCAATGCACTGTAAATTTCTCACAGGAACTAGATCTGAACAGTCCTGGCAAGGATTTCCATGCCTTTTTCCATGTTGCCGTGCGTCTGTTCAGTAATAGACCACAGATGACGTCAAAATGTGGTAAAATTCTAAAAAAGACGACCAGAAAAAAAAGCCAACGACACCGATTTCACAGAAGGTCACCCATCCGAGTTGTAACCCCAGCCAACAGGGCTTAACCTCAGTGACAAGCAAAAGCACGAGGCTAATTACCATATGAGACTACGATGACGACGAAACTGGCCCGAAATGTCTACATGGTCTGCATACGCATCCCACGTAACAATGTTGCTACGCATCGACGAGTTAGTAAATTGTAATATCTATTTCCGCAAGTATTGACTGTAAACTGACTTGAGCGAATAGCCAAGAAGATAACATTTTCATCCACACACGACACAACTGAATCAAGTGAGCAAAAAAGTTCATTACGCACGAATGGCAGATTAGGCAATAGACAGTGAGAATGAAGGTTACAATTTGTATGAATAAAAGGCTTTCAAAATATGCTCCAACAATTTCCAAGAGAAATAGTAAATCTTGTGATTATCGATATTTATCGATTATTCTAGCTAATCGATGAACAATTAATGAGTATTATCGAGTAATATCGAGTAATCGATTAGTTTCCGATGATTGATTTCTATCGATTTGTAACGTCCTGACTAATGTCTGGCGGCACTGCAGACTTTACTGGGCTAAATCATAAATGAAAGGAAGCCCTCTACCGTATCTGGTGGTTATTTATAGTTGTGTTGCTGATGAATGTGCTTCTGCAAAACTGATGGAATGAGAATCTTTGTATTATGAAAGAAATCCTTACATGTAGGTATCATTTGGTTGATCCCAGTTATTTTGAGGACCAAACAAATGTCAGGCTTTGTAAGGCCAATAATTAGGCTACCTTCACACAGCTAAACAGCACTCAATCCCACTGAAAAGAGGGTCGGACAGGGGTATTCTCCTGATGCGTGATTAGCTGATTTTATTTTCCGTGAAATGTGAATTTAATAAATTATTCTTCGTGATCCGTGAACTGAAGGTTTTGCGTGACCCGTGAAGAACTTGAATTATTAACCGATATTCGTGATTTCACCACTTTATTCTGCGTGATTTTGAGATGCGAGTTCTCCGGAAGATTTATTAAGACTGAAAACATCAAATGGGACAAGTAAGAGACTTAGCTTAATCTTCTTAAATGTCGTAAAGTAATCCATTGTGCAAATTCATGTGCTTTGCATGCCTATCATGGTTCGGATGTCAACTCCTATGGTCTCCTGTGTCACAGGAGGTCAAAGGACAGTGATCCAAAACATCCGAAGCATCTCTTGTCTAAAGCTGGTTACAGATGAGCAAGTTTTCCTTAATAAGTTTTGACTTGACAAACTTTATTTGCTGATGTGTAAAGAAAAACTTGTCAAGTTTTTTCTTTGACAAGAGCACTTGTTCAAAAACTTGACGGGTTACTAAATTTGCTGGTCTGTACAGGTCAACAAGGAAAATTTGTCAAGAAAATTGTCGTCCGCTGTGTAATTGAAAGTGAATACTTGTCAAAGAAAACTTGTTCATTCATTCACACCAGCAAACAAAACTGTTGTCAAGTCAAAACTTGTCAAGGAAAAAATTAATATCTTCGTGTGTTTTAACCGGCTTAAACTTGAGCAATTGAAAGTTGCCAATGACTCTTGTCAAGGAAAACTTGCTCGTCTGTAACTGGCTTAACAGTCAGTCAGGTTGAAAGCTACACGCAGTTGGTCATCTCAAGGCCCAGTTTCCTACCCTTTTGCATTGCGCATGAAATCTGGCAATTACCGTATATGAAAGCATTAATCGTGTAGTATCCTGGAGCATAGCACCTACTATACTTCACATACGATAAATCATATTATCCAGTGTTGCGCCAGAGCACTCCACTAAATGCCATTCCGAAGCTGGAGCATCTTAAGGCAAGAAGGGAGTTAAATAGGCAGGAAAAAGACCTCATGATTGAGTGGGCAACAAATAATGGGAAGGCTGCACAATAGAGAAGTGTGACTAGGCAAGAGACCACCATGTTCAAGGCCGGAACATTGCTGTTAAACACGTACAGAACATTAGACTATCCTAAAAATAAAGTCTCATTCAGTCCTAACACAGTCGAAGAGGAGACTGTTACTTCTGCTATGACCGTTACGACTGTTACGCCTTCTACATTGCACGAGGCCATTGAAGATGGTTAAGTAGTAGAGGAAGCCGAGGTAGAAGAAGAGGAAGAGTATGACACCGACTCAGACGCTGAATATCCTATTGCGGACAATGACAAGGAAGATTCTTTAGATGATTTGGTGTTTCTTTGGGCAGTTATAACGCAAAGTGGACAAATGGTCAGAGTTAACCACCGAGAGTGATTTAGGTATATATGTCATTTCAGCCTTTACTTAGCCTTTCACGATTTTGCTTTCTTCAAACACTCTTTCTTGGGTAAGAGAAGGTTATTAAAAGGGTACCTTGCTTATTTCATGATTCGGGAAAATGAAATTTTGATATCCGTGATCCGTGATTTGCTGCTTTTTCTGTTCATGAACCGTGCAAGAGACCCCCGTGTACAACCCTCTGAAAAAAATTACGCGATGTTAGGGTAAATTTAAGCCTAACTTTAACCTAACAAAACCTTATTTTTTTTATGGTTTTACTTTCTTAACCTAACAAATTTGATGTTAGGCTTTTGTTTGGTTTGTGTAAGGCCACAATTCGCTAAATCAGGTTTAATTAATTAGGCCTGAATAAGGCTTTGTCAGGCCAGACTTTTTGGTACGGGTTGCATCTGTAAATTTTTAAAACCAAACATTTTTAACAGCTAAGAGCAATACCTAAGGACAGATCTGTTTCCCTGTTCAACTATAGGCTACTTAGTTATGGTTTAGGGCCACCAGATATTGATGGAGAAGCCTGGTGATTGCTCCTTTGAATCAGTATCACATCAGTTATAATGTTATTAATAGTGATTCAGACTATCACTTCAGAATGAATGCAATTTCAACAAGACGCTCTATGAGCGTTAACTTGGGATACTTCTGTGCTGCAGAAGCGAGACGCACGCTTTCTGATTCTCAAACTATCTGGCTAGTGGTTTGCTTTTGGGTTCACATAAGGCCTTTTTGTTCACGTGCGATGGCAAAGCTTGTTAAACTGTTTTGAGAGTTGTCAGCTGTTGTTGTTTACTTCTAATATGTGGCAACATCTGGAGTTTACTTTGGCTCTCTCAAAACATTTTCTCTCTCTGCGAAGCTTGAAAACATTTGCATAGACACTTCTCTTAAGATATTGGATATTCAAAACTTGAAAACACAAGGCGAATCGTTTCTGTGTATGTGACATGTTTCTCAGAAGCAATCCAGATGTCACGCATTGTAAAAAGAACTGTCTTGAAATTCAAACTGCTCTATTTTCAAAACAAAGCGGGTTACTTGGCTTAAAATGTATAATCTGGATCAAATTACATCAAAACAACTTTGCGATTTTCTAAATATAGAACTGTCACAACGTTCTAATTTGAGTCGATACTCACAGCACGTGCAAGGCTTCCAACCTTGTCTTAAATTCGGCAAACCTTTTCACGTGGACAGTCTGTACTGTATTAAAATCTAGCTTCACAACTTTACAAAGATATGTTCAGGAAAATTTGTTCCGCAGTCGAAGTGGATTATTTAACCTTGAGTGTTCACTTGTGGTCACATATTAAATAGAAGGTATCACATTATGAAAACAACTTTGTGCAAATCTGTAATTTTTCTGTCACAGCATTCGAATTCGACTTGTGATATCGATTAGCCGATAAGCACTATACACGTGCGAGGCTTCCAACTTTTTCTTAACACTTGGCAAACCTTTTCACGGGGACAGACCGTGCTGTATTAAAATATCTAGCTTCAAACACGATGAATTTGCATAACTTCAAAACAACCATTGCGTGATGTTAGCCTTTCGACTTTTGGACTATGTGGTTTGCTTTAACCAATGAACACACCTCCACATGCCTGCTATTGTGCATTGGCCAATCCAGACACCAGAACGTAATAAAATTGTATTGTGCATTTTGCTGCACAGGAAAAAAAAAAGAAAAAGAAAAAAAGACTGAAATCTGACACATTTTATAACTTGGTATACTTACAGTATCCTGAGTAATCCACAGCCTCCCATGAGAGTCGGAAATCAGAAATTGTGTATCCTCTGGATATATGTATGCCTCAAAAAAAAATTATGCAAGAAAGATACATGGAAATTAATAAAAATATTTAGATGATAAGAATTAAGACCAAGATATTTCTTTCATCAGTTACATGTACTTCTTGACCTTACTATCACAAAAAAACTGCTTGCTAGTATTACTGAAGGTCATCACTCAATGCACCTACAATGTTTTCAAAACGAAATCCAGCTGCTCTTCTGGCCGGCCAAGTGCAAGACCAAATGACTTGACAATAAAATATTGGGCATTTGTTTGATACCACTATCAAGGTAATTAACAATATAGTACGAGGATTTAAGGTAATGATTCATCAAAGCAAAAGTGCCGGAATTCAGTGTTATCCATCCTAACTTAATTTTCTATTTTTCAAGAAAGGTGAGGACTTGTCTCACATTTCTCCATGTACATTTGAAATTAATTGCACAACATACTTCATCAAACATCAGAAATCCCATTAAACATTAGTGCCAAATGTCATCCAAACATCCCACAAGATTGGTTTGCAGGAGAGGATCTTTACATTGATGAGAAAGAGCTTACTTTAAGTTTAATTTTAAGTTTAAGTTTAATAATACTTTGTCATGCGAATACAAGTAAGTTGATACAAAACAAAAAAGTGCAATACTGGAGAATAATAGACTGAGGTGAAATTTAAACGTGGCTTAAAGCTAACCTAATTAAATTAAATTGAATACTTGTCTCTTACAAGTCACCCCTGATTTGAGATTGGCACTAAAAATTAAGAAGTAAAATTTAAATACAATCCAAAGCTAACCTACATGTGTATTATTAAATTACACACATGCAGGATACTTGTCACTCACAAGTTACATCTGATTTAAAATTGACACAAATAATGCAATAGATGGGACTTAAAACTGCTTAAAGAAGGTACATGCATGATGTTCGATGGAATACTATTCCAGTCTGTTATGTAGGGATTAAAAAAAGAAAAGCTTAAGGCCATATATATATTAAGCCAAGGCAAGCCTAAAATAGGAGCTGCACACTGTCACTGAGCAACTTTACATGGCTTTCCTTGGGACAGTTTAATTTGTGTCCAAAATAATTGAGCAGCAGCAGGAATAATGAAGAGTTTTCTATAGCAAATGTTTGCAAAAAAATACAGACGTTCTTGAGTCCAAACTACTTTCAGATGAAAGCATAAAGGAATTCAAAGCGGATCAAAAACAAAACACTGCAAGCAACAAAGTAGGATGCGAATGTTTGTTCGAAGATTCTTGGAGAAGGTGGAGGAATTAAACAAGACTAGCTAGTAACAAATTAAAAGAGCTTGTACTTATTAAGCTAGAAAAATTAGTATTAATTTTGACATAAATGCCCGTAGAAAAGACAAAAAAAGGGTACAAACTCATCGTTTAGAGCAGTCAACAGGAATATTGACACTGGTTCAGAGACCTCCAAACAAAAAAACATTACAAGTAAACAAAGCACAATACGTAATACTGTTTCTTCGAAGACTCTTGGACAAGGTGGAGAAATTAGACAAGTAACAAAAACATCTTGTATTAAGCTAGAAAAAGTGCTAAGCAATTTTGACATAAAATTAATGTCCGTAGAAAAGACAAAAAAGAGGTCCACACCTGATTGTTTAGAGCAGTCAACAGGAATCACAGGCAGCAATCACTCAGAACGTGGCAGAGCTGAATAATAGTGCCATTTCCCACAAAATCTTTCCTTGGCTAAGCAGACACAAAACCCTAAAGTGCTTTCAATTGATAATTTTACTGTTACTTCCATGTCTTTCAAAGAACCTACTTCAATTAATGATTCTCAGTGGCAAAACATCATCCAGTTAACGAAGAAAGCACTTGCCAAACCACATGAGCATTTCTCTCGCAGACCCGTCCACTATAAAATTTATCAAAGCCAGCCAACCAGTCAACTCATTTCGCTGTTTTTAAGGTGGCTCCTACCAGTTTCCAGCATTTTCAAGCACTATTTTTTTGGTGAATTATTACTACCAATCTTTATAAGTTATTACCTTTAAATTGAATCAAAAAAATGCCCAATTATTGGTGAACAGGTTATGAACTTTTCTTGACATAACAGATTGCCATGATAGCAACACCATACCCTGTTAAAAACACCCCTTATTTTAGCTTTAAGCTACAATAACTCAAAAACGAGCTCAGTGACCCCCTTTTTTTATTTTCGGAAAATGATTAGCATAACATAATAAAAATTTTTGTAATTCATGAAAACAAAAGGTTTCTTTTGTTTTTCGATGAACGCAAGATCTCAAAAAGCGCCGCCGAGTTTTTTCCATCCGTTTTTACTCGAATACGAAGCGCAAACCAGCGGAAAAAAGTGCAGGGCTGTAGTTTTCTATTAAATTAGAGATCACATGGAAAAATTCAGCTAATTTGGACGAAAAAAAAAAAAAGAACAAAATTCGACATAGAATGGTTATGCACCGACCCTTCAATTATTGTTGGAGCGGATTCAGAGCCACCTTAAATTTTCGAAAATTTTAAGTGGCTCTGAATCCACTCCAACAGTTTTATTATATTATGCTAATCATTTTCCGAAAATAAAAAATACGGGGTCACTGAGTTCATTTTTGAGTTATTGTAGCTTAAAGCTAAAATAAGGGATGTTTTTAACAGGCTATGGTATTGCTATGGTAACCTGTTATGTCAAAAAAAGTTTCATAACGTGTTCCACAATGATTGTGCATTTCTTTGATACCACTTATAAGTACTAACTTATAAAAATTGGTAGTGATGATCCATCAAAATAGTAGTGCTTGAAAATGCTAGAAACCAACTAGGAGCCACCTTAACATCCAAACACTGATTCTTACCGGTTCAAACAAATTAAGACGACATGTTTATAGACAGCAAAACTTTTATTGTTGTTTACAGGCCGCTTTCAATGAAGATATCTAAACCGTTTTCAAATGGCATGTGAAGCGTGCTAGTTTTTGACATTTTTGACAGCTTTTTGACAACTTTATGTCAGATTTTGAGATTTGCCCATGCATTTGATCAGCTTTTTTTTTACGCTAGCTTGAGTTTGTGCCTTCAATAAAGTTAATTAAAGCTTTCAGAAAACAATTTTACCTCTCAGACATGTACACAGCCAGCAAAAATATCATTGATCCTTACCGGTTCAAACAATTTTAAACAAACAACAACTTGAGAATTAATGAAAGTTATAGGGCAAAACTTGGGTTGTTTACAGTCTAATCGTAGTAGCAGTAGTAGTAGTAGTAGCAGCAGCGGCAGCAGCAGCAGCAGCTATTACAAGGCTATAAATACTCTTTATTACTTATGGCTACTTATCAATATTAATTAAATGCATGACTTAAAGGAACTTAGCGCTCAAAGAAAAGCTGTTTCAGAGAACAGAGCCACGATATTGAAAACTTCATTTGCCTGCTTCAGTACTCGGTCTAGGAATGAAAAGGTTGTATTTTGAATTTCTTAGATTATGTGAGTGAACACTGGATGTAGTTTTTTAAGACTGTTTAAACGAGTCAGAGCAAGATTATGGAGAACAAAATGATTGCTAGTTGCTTGAGCGCCTTCACTCCAGAGAATCCCAACCAAGGTCACTGAGTAAAGTGGACGATCTAAAATTTAAGTCAGAGAAAGTGATTAAGTGTGCAGCCCTATTTTGTAGTTTTTGGAGTCTCTCAGATTGACACACACCTATGCTGCCCCATACAGAGCTACAGTAATCAAAGTAAGGTTGGATGAGAGCTTTATAAATCATGATAAGAGTCTCACGGGGAACCAAGTTTCTAACATGTCTGATAGCCCCGAGGCCGGCGGATACTTTTTTGACAATGTTGTCAATGTGGGAGTCCCAAGATAAGTTCTCATCCAAATCAATACCAAGATACTTGTAGGTTTTAGCTCTTTCTAAACAATGTTCATCAATTTTTACATCAAACTGATAGTTTAAGTTAGCCAATTTGTTATGGTTACCAATAATAGAATATTTGGTTTTTTTTTGAAATTTAGACTAAGTTTATTAGCTTGTAGCCAGGTCTTAATTTCGGATAAGTCACTATTTAATTGTATTGTAAATCAGCTGGATTATTTGAACTTAGAGTAAGACTTGTATCGTCAGCGTACATTCTTGGCACAGAGTATAGGGGGCACGCAGGGAGGTCATTTATATAGACCAAAAACAATTATAGTGGTCCCAGGATCAATCCCTGTGGGACACCGCAAGTAATGGGGCAATAATCCGATAAATGGCCATTTACAAACTTAAGGTTTTCTGCTTACGATTTGTTAGGTATGACCTAAACCACTTCAAAGTAAGGAAATCAACTCCATAAAGTTGAAGTTTCTGTAGTAAGATCCGGTGATCTACAGTATCGAAAGCTTTTTTGAGGTCAAGAAAAAGTACACCATTTATCAGACCATTGTCTATGTTTTGGTACCACTCGTTAGTAGCTTCCAGAAGGGCAGTTTGAGTGGAATGTCCAGGTCTAAATCCAGACTGAGTGTCAGCTAAGAGGTCGTACGTTTTTTGATACTCATAGAACTGGTTGAAAACTATTTTTTCTATTAATTTGCTAATCTCCATAAAGTTGAAGTTTCTGTAGTAAGATCAGGTGATCTACAGTATCGAAAGCTTTTTTGAGGTCAAGAAAAAGTACACCATTTATCAGACCATTGTCTATGTTTTGGTACCCCTCGTTAGTAGCTTCCAGAAGGGCAGTTTGAGTGGAATGTCCAGGTCTAAATCCAGACTGAGTGTCAGCTAAGAGGTCGTACGTTTTTAGATACTCATAGAACTGGTTGAAAACTATTTTTTCTATTAATTTGCTAATCACAGGCAAAACAAAGATTGGCCTGTAGTTGTTAGGATCACTTTTTGCCCCTTCTTTGTATATTGACGAGACTCTGGCCAGTTTCCATTCATCAAATTGATTATATGGGTTAAGGAGGGCACAACAATAGGTGCTGCCTCTTTATAAGTAAGCGACAGGATATCCCATCAAGACCACTAGTATTATATTTAACGGAAGTGAGTTAATTAGTTTTAGAACAGTATTGTTGGTCGTTGCATTCAAAGTAAAGGTACGTGATACGGGTTGAATATAGTCGCTAAAGGCAATATTGGATGGAGGAATTTCGTTGACAAGTGATGGCCCAACATTTGAGAAATGATTATTTAAAACATCACTTATTTCTATGTCGAATTTTGGGTTGTTTTTCGATTTTGCCGGGATTTGCCCGAATTGTTGCATGTAAACTGCAATTCGATTGAAAGAAGATGTAATGCAACTTGCAAACCACTCCCATGGAAGGTTGGTTTCTTGGTGTAAGTAAGAAAAAATGCATTTCTGGAAACACATTGTATGGTATTTTTTTGACTGATTCATCCAGAATCCAGAAATGCATTTTTTCTTACGTACACCAAGAAACCAACCTTCCATGGGAGTGGTTTGCAAGTTGCATTACATCTTCTTTCAATCGAATTGCAGTTTACATGCAACAATTCGGGCAAATCCAGGCAAAATCGAAAAACAACTCAAAATTCGACATAGGATGGTTATGCCCCGAGCCCTTCAATTATAATATTTGAGGATCAAGTTGGAATGCATAGTTTGCTTATGGCGTAAATAAGTGAATGATCACTAATGCCAATATGGGAGACACAAGTGTGAGAAAATTTGACAAAGATTTCTAACTTTTTCAATTAAGTGTGAAGTGCGCTAGTTTTTGACAGCTTTCTATCAGATTTTGAGACATGCACATGTATTTGATCGGCTTTTTCCCCTTGAGTTTCAATTTTTGCCTTCAATTACATTAAGCTTTTAAGATCAGGGCGATATCTAGTATAATTATTATATGAGGCAAACCGAAGCACTTGCCTCAGTAAAAATGTCGAATTTATGGTATTTTTTAATTGTGTTGTGTCTTACGAAAATATGAAGCAGGCTCTCCAGTTTCACAATTGCATTAAGCATTTGTTTGAGGTTCCTTTAAGAGGCGATACATTTTAAATAGGTGATTGTTCCTTTTTACAAGCATTGCCTCAGTAACAATTTTCATTACTTGGTCACTTGGCATACATGGAGGGGCAGACGTACGGTCATACATACGTACATACGACATACGTACGGTGACCAAGACCAAATTTTCTCAAGCAGATGGGTTACCATATTTTCTTAACCATCGTGCTCCAAGTGTGCGTCAAAGGCGCGTGGAGCTCCGCTATTATGAACCAACAAAATGACCAACTCCCAGATGGCTTGTTAGCTCAGTTGGTAGAGCAGTGCACTGGTATTGCAGAAGTCATGGGTTCGACTCCCATACAAGCCTGATTGTGTTAGTAAACTGTGAGTGATGAATAAATGACTGTGAATATAGAAATTCATATATTTGAACTGTGCCTGGATTATAGTAATGAAGAACACTACTTATAAGCAGTAGTGAATTTAATAAAGCCTGAGAAAATTCAGGTTTCTATGGGATCAGTTCAACCCATGACCTCTGTGATGCAGTGCTCTACCAGTTGAGCAAAATAAGCCAACTTGGAGCTGGTCATTTTGTTGGTTTGTAATAAACCCATAAGTTTTACAGTCATTTATTCATAACTTTCTGCAGAAATGACCAGCTCCCAGGTAGCTTGTTAGCTCATGATCAGTTGGTAGAGCATGGCACTGGTATCGCAGACACTGGTATTGTAGACTCTTGTACAAGCCTGAATTCTCTCAGGCTATATTTTCACTGCCATGACTGCTTAAGTAATGTTCATATTAGTGTGATGATCATTCACATCTTCATAAAGCCCTGTGTGTCAACTCTCCCAGATCATCAGTGTCTGGTTCATGTATATGGAGCAAAATCTCCCAGAAAATTTCCCAGATGAAAGCAAGTTAGCCTAAAGGGTCTTATATCTGAACGAGGCTGACATCACAATGCCAACTTTTCAAAATACAAGAAATATCTCTTCATTTATTTCAACCAATCTTCCACAAAAGGGCTGATGATTTTGTGGTGGATTTTGTTTGTAGGGGAAGAGGGTGCATCATTTTTTTTTTCCAGGGATGGGTAAATAATGGGAGTTGGCATGAAAGAGACAATCTCCAGATTGTTTTATCATGAGGTTGGCATATCCCTGTACTCTAAAGATCCCCAAGTAAGAGTAGTAAGAGTAGTGACCATGCAGATCCACTGTAGGTAAACAGCGATACATGTGCATTCCTTCAAGACGAAATTTCACATGGACCATGGGAGAGGAAGTTCACATGCAAGTACATGTAGAGTTTATGGGCTAGCTGTGGTTGAGTATGTGTATGATCGAGTGAATTTCCTGATCTCCCAAGTACATCACATACTTCCCTTGGATAAAAGCAACTTGCAGGGCTCTTATTTCTAAAAGAGTGAATATCTCATCAATTCAAGTTTCTTATTTGGTCCAAGAAATATTGATACATGGCTGCATTTTTATACATTTACAAAAACTGCAGAAAAGAGAACTTCATCATTATGGCCAAGTCATAATAAAAGGGACTATCTTTAATTAGTTATTGGATGAACTTTCAACCAGTAAAAGCCCACAACAAAATGCTCCAGTTTTCTGCCAAATGGGAGGATTTGGATTTGGTTGGGAGGAGGGTGGGTGCATATATTATTTTTTAGGTATTGTGGGTAAATGGGTGGTTGGTGTAATTTAGTTTACAACTCGGACACTTTATAGCAGAATGCATGACTCACTGATTCCCTATTCCATATGTTGACTTTCTTTTCTACAGTCTCTGTATTTACTCATAAATGTATGTTTAACAGAGTATTTCACTACAGTGTATTAGTGATCTTTGAATAGCTTTACATTTAAGCATGTGTAACATTTGCCACTCTTAGACAGAAATTACATCATGTTTGTTGTAGTGTCCGTACACTTTACAATCCTCCATGTATAACATGAATCTCCTATGGAATATTTAGTGTTCAGTATATTAAGTAGAAAAAAAAAAGTTAAAAAAAAGTTTTGTTTTGATTGTTCTTCTCCTTCAACAGCTTTATCCTACTGATTCCAAAGCAGATGGAACAGCAACTGACCTAAACCTGAATCAAAAGGTTAGTTTAAATAATTAAGACTGTACAGCTGTAGGTAATGTTCACTTTTTTTTTTAATTTACAACCTGGTGGAATATTTTTCCTCCAGGAAATGGGGATAAGGAGTACCCAGAAGGATTGTTTTTCCAGGTAGTTGCAGTAAAGTATAATTAATTATGCCTACTGGTAATTATGTTTACTTAATATTTATTCATACATGTAGTTGGAGGACACATTTTGTAATAATGATTGTGGCATTTTGTAATAAATCCAACTTACACAGTTTTTAATAAGGGCTTACAATTTACGTTTACTTACAAATATTATAAAATGCTGCAGCCCTTATTATAAAATGTGTACGTGTAGGTTGGATTTGTATAGGTAATCACATGATTTCGAGTGCAATTTGGAATAAATAAGCACACATAAATTTTTTCAGACTAACAAAATTGCACGAGCCCGTGAAGCGAGTGCAGTTTGTGGTCTTTGAAAAAATTTACAAGTGGTTATTTATTCCAAACTGCATGAGAAAAATCATGTGATTACTTGTTAATAATATACATGAAAAAATTGCGAGATAGCCTAGCTGCCATAATTTGCAGAAGCAACACATGTTATTCATCACAAGTTCAGTCAACAACAGCTTTATCAACGTTTTTAAAGTTTCTTTAAGCTGCAAAAACCTGCTAAACAATTATACCGGTAGGTTATAGCTATAAGCTACTTTGTTCTTCAATTGTCTATCAAGTGTTGTAATCATTACCTTTAGTGTTTCTGGTTCATAATCTTGCCCATTTTTGTTTTTGTTATCTCAGCATAGAAAGACTTGAGCAGTGTTAAGCTAGTCGAACACTTACGGGCTCATAATTTTTGATTTCGTAGGTAATTCCCTTCTCTGGACATCACTTTCCCCAAACTGACAGCCAAAAAGCAGTGCTTTTCACACTGTTCTCGTTTTTAGAGCTGTTTTTCAGCTCTGTTGTTGTTGTGCTTGCGAAAGAAAATCTGCTCTAAATGGCAGCCATTGTTTTTGCTCGCAGCTTATCAATGTAGCTGAATTGTGCCATTCAGAGACCGTGTTTGATTGTCTTAATTTCAGCACCTTTTTTATTAACCAATCAGAATCTTCAATTTTTTATCTTTCTTTGCATTGTATTTCCTTTTTTCTGCACAGAATTACTTTTTTTCGACATATACTAAAACCCAAAACACCGAAACAAAACCACCAGAACAAAACCACTGAAATCACCAGAATGAAACCAACAGAACCACCGAAACAAAGTTACAGAAACCACTCACCTTAAAACTAACTAACTTTGTGGGCCTTCATCATGCATCCCAGTTAATCAGTCTTCTTGAACTGAACATATCGTCAAATCAGTTTCGTAGCCTTGTGTGACATAGTTTTCAGTATTTTTGTTGTTGTTGTTGTTTCGGTGGTTTTGGTAACACTGTTTTGGTGGTTCTGTTGGTTTCGTTCCGGTGATTTGGGTGGTTCCGTTGGTTTCGTTCCAGTTGTTCCAGTGGTTTCGGAGGTTCCGGTGGTTTCATTCCAGTGGTTTCAGTGGTTCCAGTGTTTCGGTGTTTCAGGTTTTAGTACATGTCCCTTTTTTCTGCATTGTGTTTCCTAAAAACTGCATTTCTCTTAGCCATTCAGAATCGAGAAATTTTTTTATGTATATTATTAATAACAAAATGCTGCACCCTTTTTACAAAATGTGCATGTTATTACCAAATACCACTTAACAAGGAGTGCTGGGTTGAGGTTTAACTTTGAAATAATGAAAAATGGGGTCTGTGCATGGTTAAGGACTGACAGCCAATAATATTATTGTCTTTTACCCATTGACTAACGAGCATTTTGACGAAAAACACCTTTTGAAGCTCGTCGAGCTGTTTTCTGGCCAGATTCTACCCAAAAGAACCAAAACTGCCCAAAACTGTTTGCTGGTGGAGTTCATCGCGCCCTTCTGTTCCCGATGCTTAATATTTGAGCTTTCCAAGATTAGGCATGTGCAGAAAACAAAATTTTGAGAAAGTTTTTAGACTTGTAATCATCACAGTTTTAAAGTGCTTTCTTTTGTTCCTTTTACGGTTAATGTAAATATCTTCTAAATTAACTGGGCTTTACTATACAGGTTGTTGTGAGATTAAAGACAAGACAAAAGTGCGAAATTAAATATGGTTTGGCTCTTTTTTCCTCTCAAAATCTTGAAATTAAATGCTCAGGAAATACATGTACGTCATCAGTTTTTTTGTGAAATAAGTATGCTTAAAACTTAGCCAGAGTAAAGTACACTGTAATATAATATATCTTTAAACTTTCTGGATCAACAATTTTTATAGCTTTATTACCATGTACTTGGAACTAGCCAAGCAGAAGATATTCTTTGCTGTGAATTTCAAGACCACCCCAAATGGTCAATGTAAGTGAAAAAGTGCCAGTCAGGTATTTGTGTTCACTAATTAAAAATGTAATGAATAACTGAGTTGATCTAAAATTGAAATCACTGTAAGCCAAGCACATTGGGGGATTCAGCATGTATGCAAAATTCTTTCTGTTAAAAGAACAGAATGATCTCTTGAAGATGGGCACCACTGGTAACAACATCACTGGTCTGTTGCATATCTTGAACAGTTATTATCTGCAGTGTAATGACTGAATCAGGTACATTAGAGTATCCATCTTTAGTAAATTGGCTCAGAATTTCCACATTGTTTTTAAGAATTAAGTAATAACATTGAAAAATTGAAAACAAACAGTTATTTCATCTTCCCATTGTGCTGTTCAATAACAGAAAACAGCAGCGTCCTGTTTGTTATTTTAATTTACATTTTGACATTATCTGTGATTGATTTTTCCCTAACCAGATGCTTGGCAACATGCAGCATGTTTATTGTTGGTAGTTGAGTTAATCACTTGTCTGATGTGTATCGTGATGTTTCAACTGCTTTACTGCTGGTATTCTTCAGGCGATGGTGTTGACTGGCTGTATATCAGTATAAGTACAGTAGCACCATGGTTGCTGGTGATTGGTGCATTTCAATGCCCACTTAGACTGTTGTTGATTGAAGGATTTCAATCCTTGTCTTCAAACTAGAATCAGCTGCTCCCTTAGCCATCCGCTTTGGTACCACTTGACTGTTGTGTTGTTTGATTGTGGGCTTCCATGGTTCAGGAATCTCAATTCCAAGTTGTCCTTAATGATTTTGTCAGGGTGAAGTACGGATGGGTATACCAATGCCGGTGTCAGTCAATGAACTTATTTATAACCTTATCCCAAAGTGGAGAGTGTCCAATCACATTGCTGTGTTCTGAAATGGCAGAGGATTGGGTTTGAGCAAGCCATATGTCTCTATTGATCATGCTCCTTAATCCGTTCATGCATAGATCTCTCTTGTTCCTCTGTAGACCTTACCAGGGTCACAGGGAATCTTGTAGACTACTCTGTTTTGTTTTGTTGGATTGACAATGTCTTTAGGTCGCACTAGCTGTGATCTAAGAGTTGTGTAATATCTGAAAATAATCTGTATGCCCTGTTGTTGTAGGCAGAGCTGAAGAGGCTCTGACAACCCTTTGACTTATGGCAGAACTGCAGTAGATTTACTTTGGTTCTTTGTGGCTGTTTGTCTCTTGTATTTTGTGATGTTTCTTACAAAATAAAATAAAACGGATAACCATCAGAAACAAGAACTGATGACTGGTGTTTCTTTTTCTTGAGTGATGGTTTCATAGTTATAAGGTGTTTCAATTGATTGTTCAGGCACTTGACAATACAGATTGACAGTGTTGTGAATCATAATATACAGTATTGTGCAAAAGTAATGCAAATGAAATTCGACGAATTTCGCGAATATTCGCGAATATTCGACGATAATTAGCGAAATTTTGTTTGGAGCGATTTTTTGACGATATTTCGGGAGTCCTATTGTTTGAGCGACAATGATATTTCGCGGCACTCCGCGATAATTCGAGCGAAATTTCGCGGCACTCCCGATAGTTCGAGCGAAATTTCGTGGCACTTAGCGATATTTCAAGCGAATTTTCATTTGTATCCAGTGATTTTTCGCTTGCTGTAAATGATACATCTATTATCGTTTCGTTCTATCTCCCTCGCACCACAAACATGACATGTAAACATTAACACGTGCCAAGCAAATTCTAAAATGTCTATGTTTACGCCTCCATTTAAAGGTTTCACATTCTGGAAATGAAACTTACCTGTTCATGGTCTGTTTTAGAAAGTAAAACTGAAAGACACTACACACTTGCATGAGTTCCAGCAACATTAAATGTATTTATTCTTCAAGACAAAAACAAGGCTTTGTCAGACTCAATACGGCCATGTGCATTGTCTCCACACAGTCTCGAATCCTGCACAAGCCTGAATTGCCTAGTCTTTTCGAAATTTCGCTTGAAATATCGTTTCAAGGTGAAACTTTTCGTGTGAAATTTCGCGCGAAAGTTCGCGAGAACAAAGAACGAAATTCGTCGAATTTCGTTTGCATTACTTTTGCACAATACTGTAATGTTAGGTACTGGTCAATGTTTGTCATTGCTCATAATTTCTTGATTGTGTTCTTTGCAGTGGAGCTGAGGTCAGTGATTGTGGAAGATATTTAATTTTAACTCCTCATGAAGGGTGTGCCCCACTAAACAGGCTCTTCTACTGCTATCTTGAAAAACAGGAAGATGGAATTAAGGGTAAATTTACTGTTTTTTAATTGTATCTCTGGTAAAACATTTTTCTTGCTTTTTGTGGCTACTGCTTCTAGAGAATCAAGTAATGTACAGTACAGCTCGGAGATAAGCAAACTACATAGACGCAAAATATACGTGCGTTTTTTGCGAATAAAAATTATTTTTGACGCATCTAAAATTGTGTATCCTATACACATCTGGCCTTTGTTATTCATAACCATAAGTTCTCTTTGTGTGTAATTGTTTTCGGAAACAAAAAATTAATACCAGCCGCCGAGAAGCAAAAAATCTGCATAATCTCGAAGACGTTGGTGTGCTGGCAAGCGTGAATAATTGTGCCATCACAACAAAGAAAAATGTGACATCTCTGGTTCTACAAGGCGCACATAGACTATTGAAACTGCAAAATACTCTGTCTTAAACGCTGAATTTCGTTGTCAAAGTGCTTGTGACGTGCCGTTTATTGACGAGTTGTTTCTTTGAAAGCAAAGTTTGTAGTTAGTGTTTCCATCACACGTGAATAATTATTGTGCCGTCACAACAAACAAAATTTTGATATCGCTGGTTCTACAAGTCGCACAGAGACAATTGAAACAGCAAAATACTCTGTCTTAAATGCTGAATTTTGTTATCGAAGTGGTTGTGACCCGCCGTTTAATGACGAGTTGTTCCTTTGAAAGCAAAGTCTCTTTTCATCGCACACCAGCGAGTAAGGAAAGCCAAATGGTGCAAAATTCAAGAAGCAAAATTGGCGTCACATTCAGCAAATTTGCTATCAAGGTCAAGACGAATTTCGATCAACCTCAACAAAATCAAGTCAAGGTCAAGACATTATTTTTTTAAACAAGCTCAGCAAAATAAAGTTATCACATTCAACAAATTTCCTTTCAAGGCCAAGAGATATTTGAGTCAAGCTCAAGAAATAAATTTAAGCTACTAATTCAACGAAAAAAATTATCGCTGTTTCAAGCTGCATTCGATATAGACCAACAAATTGGCCTTTCAAGGTCAAGCCGCAATTGCCATCATGCTCAATGAAGGGAGAGTTGAAAATACTGACCCCCGCTCCGAGGACTACCCACTGACCCCCACTCTGCGGACTACCCCATGGAGTACTCCACGGACTACCATATGGACTACTCCGCGGACTACCCCTGCTACAGGAAACCAAAAAAAAAAAGATGAAGAAACGCTGAAGAAAAGTACCTGCTTCCGTCGCCATTTTGGTTGCCACCATTTTACTCGACCCATTCCTCCCTTGTTCCCATTATCATTCTCGCCCCAGTCTCGGACAGCCATTGAAAAAAAGGGGAGAGTTGAAAACACTGACCACCGCTCCGTGGACTACCCACTGACCCCCACTCCGTGGACTACCCCACAGAGTACTCCACGGACTACCCCATGGAGTACTCCACAGACTACCCTATGGACTACTCCGCTGACTACCCTCTGATGGGAAAACAAAAATCACTTTTAGGCTGAAAATAAGATACAAGAGACGTACTTGCGTCAGTTGCCATCTTGGTTACTGCCATTTTACTCGGTGGGTTTAAGGCGCGGTAATACGGGCAACAAATTGGTGCACCTTTCCACGCAACATTGTTGCGATACGAGTTAGAGTGATGTTGCCCATTTTACCACTCGCGCAACACTCCGATTTTGTTGCGCAAAGTAGAAGGCTGTTCTACTTTCTGCAACATGTTGCTGCAACATGAAACAACGAAAATTGTTGCCTGACAAGTTGCTCGCGTAGGTGGTAAAACAGGCAACATCGCTCTTCAACTCGTACCGCAACAATGTTGCGTGGAAAGTTTTTGTTGCCCGTATTACCATGCCTTTACCTAAAAGGTCGATTCTTGAATCCAGAATCCAGAATCTGGACTCCAGAATCCGGAATCTAGCAAAATCAGAAAGAGCTCAGATTTAGGACAATATTTGAAACCAAATGTTTCTGCAAATGATCGAACTCTACTAATGTCACTGTGTTTCTCCTGTATCCTAAGTTGACATCAAAATGCTCCTGTTACCGTTGGCCCAACTCAGCTAGCACCATCTTGTATGAAACACTTAATTCAGTTACTAGGCAAGTTGTTTGTTTTGCCATACAATAATGTAAAAAAAAGTAAGATGTTGATAATTTTTACTTTTCATTTTCTCTGTAACATTCACAAGTTGATTGCCTTGTGAGTAAGGATCCTTGTACTTCGAACAAGCTAGGAGCGAGAGATGTATATGAGTGGCGGCGTTTTGATCGAATTTGATCGTAAGTTACACAACCCGCCTCGATTAGCTTTGCTACATGCGGGTTGTGTATTTCTCTAAATTGTAATTTTTAAATTATTGAAATAAAGGGATGATGATGATGATGACAGGCACAAAGCTTCATGGGGAGATTTATCTTGGACATTGAGTACCACCGGAATGGTCGTCCACAAGTTCAGTGCCAGTAAATGATCAAAAAGGTGCTTGAAATTTTGCTAAAAGTTGCTCGAAAATTTCTTGTCGTTTTCAAAAAGTTGCTCAAGTTTGTGGATGACACGTCTGCCATAGAAATACTACCCAGGAACTCTTGACTATCAATTAGTAGAGGCGTTTTTTAATCCCATCGGCTAGACATCTTTTAAGACAAATTAATAAAGTTTATGTATGTATGTATGTATGTATGTATGTATGTATGTATGTATGTATGTATGTATGTATGTATGTATGTATGTATGTATGTATGTATGTATGTATGTATGTATGTATCAGTCTGCCCAATTTGACCGCATCTGACATTCACAATTTTTCTATGGATCGCAACATGAGACTAAACCCTATTAAACGTAAAGAGATGTTAATTAACTTTAGGCAGTTAAATCCTAACTTTACTCTCAGACCATTAGTTGTAGGCAACAACACTATAGAATGTGTATCGACTTACAAGATTTGAGGAGTATTTATCGATAGCGACCTTAAGTGGAATAGTCATGTTGACTACATAATATAAAAATGCTTGCAAGAAGCTCTACTCCCTACGTACATGTATTCTACGTTCAGCCAGCATTGATCAAGGTAGCCTGGTGATGTCAAAGGTCTCTATATAAGCTCTGTTAGATCCGTTCTAGGGTACGACGTGCCGGTGTGGCAATCCATTCCAGGTTATCTGTCTGACAAAATTGAATCCATACAGAAAAGGGTGCTTAAGATAATTTTCCCGTGTGTTGAGATGCCCTTGAGTTAGCACAGGTGGAGACCCTTGCGTATAGAAGAGATAAGATATGTAAAGAGTATATGTGCAAAATGAAGGACTTAAACCACCCTCTTCATCCTCTTCTAACAACACGCCTAGACGATACCTATCCCTACACCCTAAGGCACAAATTCAGACCAGCTGTACTTTTATAAAAATGTTACTACCTGTAGAACGAAGCGCTCTGAAGACTTTTTCACTTTTAAGTAATTTCAACAAAATTAATGTGATGCATGTTCTGGTGTTGTGTATATAATTTTTACTTAATGTATACAGAAATGAACATACTTAGTTGATTTATTAAGTTTTCATTGTATTATAACTTGTTAATTCAGTAAGTTAGTGCAAGAGAGTTTAATAAACTGTTATTATTAATATTAATATTGCTACTTAAAAATACGCAATGATTTTCACTTTGCACAACATGTATATAAGTTTATAACCCTACAAAGACAACTCTGTGTTCTCCATGAAGTATGAACGAATTGAACAATTAAGATAAGTGTGGACATATGACGAGTTACTTCAGGTAAGCACCCTTAACTTTAACTTGCAAATATTCCAGACACTAACCAATTGCGTCATGGGATTTTGCCCCCAAAAATGGGATCAGCAGTGGGAAAATAGATACTTTAGATAGATAGCCTTTATTTTAAAACGATGAGTATCATGAGCTTGTGGGGTCATTTGCAATGAACCCATCACTAAGTAATATACATGTACCTCATTACGACCCTGTACTGAAATGGACAAGTACACAGAGTAAACGATCTTAATTGGTAATGTACCTCATTACGACCCTGTACTGAAATTATGGACAAGTACACAGAGTAAACGATCTTGGTAATATTTCAAAAAACGTTCGAGGGGTAAGATTCTTGTAAGAATTCTAAATAAGATCACTAATATAATATATTAACAGGTCTTTGAAGATCTCCAAAGATCTTCAGAGATCCTGTGAGGTTTTTCACCAGGGAAAATGACAGTTACAAATGTACGAAAAGAATCTTGCTTATAATTCCATACTATGGTAGTTGCAAAGCTTTTCAGTGTCTTTTCAGGGTCATGAAAATCATAGAACTAGTGAACTTACTATGAAAATTCAGAAATTTATTTTCACTGCTTTTTTATGGTGTGGATACCAAAAACATTATTAATAGCCCATGAAAACAAATTCCCATTTGATTTCAAGACATTTTAATGGTGGTGAGTACTTTTAACATTATTTTCACGGTTGATCCACAAGGAAAATCAAGTCTGCACCATTTGAGATTATTTAGCATTGACTTAAAAACATTAAGAGATGGGGCTCTCCTAACACAATCAGGTAGATTGTTCCATAGTGATGATCTGATGTAGTGTGATGTAATCATTACATTATCATGTAATGATAATGGCAGGTAGCAAGTTTCTTTATAAGTTATACAAACGTTCTTCATCCATCCATCCTTTGTGCACTGATATTAAATGAAGCCGGTTAACTTGAGTATTCTTGTCACTGGCAACTCAAACCAAATTGTCATTAAGCATATAAATTAGTCTGTCTGAAGTGGCGCTGTGCCAATACTGTTAAATGTTGTTCTTGTTAACTTTTTTTTCTTCTGAATATTTCTTCTTATAATTTTTATTCTTATTATTTTTTATTGGGGTTCAAGGGAATGGGTATCAATTTCTTAGGGGGATGGTTAGGTGGTGGGTTTACCTAGCAGGCCGGGACCTAGTGTTCTATTGTATGCCCACCTGCGTCAGGGCGAATTTTGTAAATAAATAAATAAAATAAAGAAATATGTGACAATTTACGCTTTTGTTTAATCAAGATGAATCAGCATTTAATTAGTTTTATTCACCCGCAGAAGTGACAATGAATGAATGGAATCAGGATGTGACTTTTTTTGCTTTGTTTGGAAATGTTTGGTTATTTATAAGGTCACAGGTAAAGAAACTTGATAAAAATTTTCCCTCTACTTTTTCGGTTCTTTGTTTACGCATGGCTTTTTTGCACTTGTTTGTTACAACTTCATTGTTGCTCCACTTATACCTATGGATGGAGTTCTGGAGACTCAGTCCTATACAGTTTTGCATCAATATAAAAAATAATATGCTCAACTACAAATTCAAACTTCTTGTCAAGTGGATTCAACATAACTTTCCATCGTACGATAATTATGATACAATAGTCTTTCAACTGTTTGCATTTGGTCAGTGCAAAACAATCGGCTTCTTTGGCCCTTGAAATAAACAGGGCTGCATTATTATATGGACGTCAGATGTACACAATTTGATTCAGAGAGCACTCTTCGGCTGGAAAACATCCATAAACGGTCACTTATAAAAACCTCGAAAAAATAATTTATGGGCTAGGAAAAAACACCTCTCACAGTATAAGAGAGCTGTACCTGGTTACAGGTGGTGGTGTTGCAGCTCCTGTAAGCTCTACATTTCACTGGCAGGGATAATGTTTTACTTCTATTGTTTTAGAGCTAGGCCGGGTCTGTTGTTTCTGTTGTTTGTTCTTTTGTTCAGCTGAAGGGTTGTGAGCCATTCACATGAGACCTTACAAGAGCTGCTACATCGCCCTTACAGGTGCAAAATAGTAAAAAGTGATCTTAAATAAGTTCACAACTTCTCTTTTGAATTTCGAGGGAGTCCAGCGACATTGCTTGAACATTGTCACTGAGTAGATAATAACCAATGATGATGAAGGGAATCAAAGAAGACATTGGGCAGTACTGAGTGCAACCGAAAGTGTGGAGTGCTTACTTGCACCTCGTCTAGCCTCTAATCTAGGCTGGTAGCCACAAAAAAAATACTGCAACTACTATTCACCAAACTGCTTTAACTTACTACAAAGAATCCACTTTATTCACTGTTTTAGCTTGTTAAGCAGTAGTCTCATGCAGGTCTTGACTGCCCCTTGTTTTGTAATGGAAGTGTGCAACTCAGTCGTTTAATGGCATCCCTCTTTCAATGCTATAGGTGAACTTCCATTTGTAAGGGTGGTGGACAATTTTGATGCTGAATATGAGGTGATGTGAATATACCAGTGTATCTGGTACATGTAGTAATAATAATAATTATAATAATTATTATTTTTTCTAATAACAATGTTGGTGTTTGGCTTGGTCATCTTTTTTGTGTTTGTGTTAAACTGGTCCATGGAAAGAGAACTCTTATTTGCTGGTTAAGTTTTCTAACTTGTGCCAGTATAGACCAGTCAGAATGTGATAGAAGCAATGATTCAGATTGCAAACTGGTTTCTGAGAGCTCTTTAGACCCTATTTTGCTATTTTCTAGTATCTGTGTAGTTTTATGAAAGGGACCCTGTCTTCAAGTTTTATAATTATTTTTCCATTTGAATAATAATATTATTGTTTGCTGTATTTTCTTTTTTAAAAACAGACAATTTCAATACAGTGTTAGTGAGATTGTATTAGCATGGCACAAATAAAAATTATAGCTACATGTTAACATTAACGGAAATTTTTCATTGATTTTGAAGTAATGATAAAATAATGTACAGTTGTACATTTTACGATTATTTTGTTCCTTTAAATCCAGGGAATTGAGCCAGCTGACCCTAACCAACAAAATATGCTTTTGCACTGAACACCAGAACTTTAGCCAGCTAGTCACCACTAGAGCTCATAGTTGCATGTATAGCACTGCCATGCGATTCTGGTAGCTAGTACTGCCATGTGATTCTGATAGCACTGCCATGTGATTCTGATATTCTGTTTAAAGGACAGTTTCAGTTTTGATTGCCAAATCGTTTACTCCTTAGTTTCTGTGTTTACTCAACAGAGCACCTCCTGAATAAGCAGACCCCTCAAATTAATTAGCACCGCACTTAAGACACTTAGGTTCTAGGGCAGTGCTTATTTGAAATGTTGTTTTATCACTCCAAGTTAGAAAAATAGATTTTGTGGTATTTTTTATTGATTTAGAGTTCATGGAAGTCATTAATATTATAGACCTTTAAAACTAACTTTTGTTATGTTGTTGCTATGTACACTGTATGCTGTTGTTATCATTTTGGTTCTGAAAGAAAGATTAATATGTAGTGACTGTTTGAAACTGAAGAGGTTTAGATAAGCACCACCCTCAAATAAGCACCATCTCAGCAAGTCAAAAAATTTAATAAGCACCGTGGCGCTCTTTCAAGTAAACACGGTAATTTCATTTAAATTTTGTTTTATAGAAGTGAATAAAGTGGAAATTCAGCATTAAATTAATTAAACCTTGAGTTTGAGGTGATAGTACTGTGAATATATAGTTGCATGATGTCACCATGACCCTAATCATGAAAGTTGCTTATTGAAAGTTGGAGTGAAATTAACTGTTGTTTAATTTATTGTTTTATTCAGTACATAACCAACGAGGGCACACTTTTCACTTTCAAGACCAACTTAAATGCTCCAAAGTACAAGTTAATCAATATCAACTTTGATAAACCTGAAATGGTGAGTGTTGAAATCTTTTGAACTCCATTACCCTTTCTCTGGACCTGTAGCACAAATTGAGTTATATGTACACTGTGGGAAATAATAAGTCTATGAGCACTTCTACAGGGCTGTCACTAACTTTTTTGCTCATAGGGGTGCATGTTCAAATCCACTCATGTCTTCGTTGTGTTGTCTCTTATGTCCTGGTCTTGTGGTCTTCATGTTAATATTGGTTACTTAATATTGAAAAAAAAAATAAGGAAAAAACTAAAACTCAGACTTCTACAACAAAAGAAATATTATTAAGCGGCCATTGCTATGGGGACGAGCCACTTCTTGCATTACCCTTTTTTTTTTTCATGTCATTTTGTCCTTTACTTGTCTTGTACCCCTCTCGGCGAGAGGAAGAAAAAATGACAAGTAAATAAATAAACTGTTTAATCGTCAGCAACAGGACTTGGAACGTGCGACCCTCAGGTCTCAAAGCCCATAGTCTGCACCTTATCTGATTGGGCCACTTGCTCATCAGTTACCTTTGCCAGAGAATTTTGTAATAATTAAAGTGCCCATAACCCCAAAATACTTTTTTCACTTAAATGAATCTTTGCACCTGTTCAAAACATATTGAGCCTTTTAAAACCAAATCTTGACTTTTTATAGGCTGTAAAAGTTACAAAATCTAGCCATCATCTGTCCCATGACCAAGCTCGTAAGAAGCATGGGTCTAGTCTTGGTTTGATGTCACAAACTGATTTGCATCGCATTAAGTCTTTCTAAACATGCATGCAAAGCAGTTTTTGACGTCAAACCAGGACTAGACCCATGCCCCTTACCAGCTCGGTCGTAGCACAGATGAAGGCTAGATTTCCTAACTTTTACAGCCTATAAAGAGTCAAGATTTGGTTTAAAAGGGCGCAAAATGGCACAATGCGTTTCGAACAGGTGCATAGATTTACTTAAGGTAATTCCCCTGAAAAGGATGTACTATTGAGATTTTTTTCAGACTTGGCACAATTGATAGTCATGCATAGGACATTGAAAAAATGCAATAAAAAGATGGGGTCACCGTCCTTGTTTTTGCCCTGCATACTCGTTGTTCTAAGTGTTTTTACGGAGTTGTGCAAGAAATGTTCAAAGCATGAACAACTGAAGAAAGCTGTCATTATGTAGCAAAAACTATGAATAGTAGTGAAAACTAGAGCCTATAGTAATTGTTTTTCTGGGCTATATTCTTTTAGTATTGTGATTTCAAATCGCCGATCTTGCAAATAATGTGAGGAAACTGGACCAATTCGTCATCATCTCAAATTCCTTCCTGGCTCGAAACGCAGAGTTTCACCCCATTTATATATAAATAATCCAACTTCTACTATTAAACTTTTTTTCCCCTTAAAATATGTTTTTCGTGTGCCTATTACAAGTACATTACACCAATAAAAAAGGGGGGTCACTGTGCTAGTTTCTTTACAACACGACGACATAGGGAAAATTTCAGCTGAAAAAGCTTAATGTCAAGGCAAATTCGCAATGTTTCTAGTGTATGCGCACACGAGCGCGCGCTAAATGACGCCATAAATTATGCGCAGTAAGGATGCGCCATGCAGTTGCGAGGAATCACCTTAAGGGAAAAACATATTTTGGGGTTAGGGGCACTTTAACGTGAGTGGTCTACCAAAGTCACGAATCATTAAAAGCCTTTGCAAAAGAAATGTTTAGTCGAAATTGAATTACTTCAATATACATTTCTTAGCAAAGGAATTTAATTGAGAGCATTTCTTTTGATCTGTTTTCAGCAACATATTGAAAAGGTTTGAGAATTGCAAGAAAAATTGAGAAGTTATAGCTTGATAAACCAAACCGCACAAAACACGCAAAGAATATTAAAGATCTTCAAAAATAATTTGTTTAATGCCGAATACACTTTAGACAGATAGAAAACATTTTTTTTACCTGTTATGTTCTTCAGGTGTAACAATTCCTTCATGCGTAGCTAAACCGCAAACAGCTTATTAAATATTCAAAACGAGTTATTTTTAGATGTGCTAAATTAGCATAAGCTCAAACATCTCATTAAATATTTTAAAATATTTTCAGTGAAATTTGTTGGGTGTGTAAAAAATTTGTATCTCGCTTTATACTTTCCGCTTTACAATAATTTTTATATCTTTGGAAAGTTAAATCAATGTGCTATTCGAATTCCAAAACCATTTTTGCATTGACCATAAAATAAAACTGCCATAAGCAGTATTTCGAGAATGTTACACAAAGCTGTTGAACAAACGTGAACGCAACCGAAATTTGGCATATGCAAATTATGCTTTTTACTGCCAATTGGAAATGCAACATTGGCCGTCGTTTTCACAAACGGCCATTGACACCATGCTTTTGGATATAAAAATAATCAAGTTTCATTCAAAACTTTTACTGAAAAAATAGCGCGTTTAGTTAAAAAGAAGAGTATTAAGCAAACTTGTGTTTACATTGTGGCTAGACGCGATGGCGCCACCTAAAAATAATTTGATTTTAGATTGTATTGTTTTCGTTAGAATATTATTTCCAACGCTGAAAATGGCTTCGCAAATGCAGGTATATTGGTGTCAAAAGTTTTCGTCATCAATTCCTGTACACACTTGGAAAATATCTTGGGTTGAACGGCTCATATATTTTTTCCACAGATCGTGAATTGGATGAACGAATGAGAAGCTGCACTTGTGACGGAATATTGATTATAATTTATTTCGCCGTTCGGCTGTTTGATCGGACGTTCCTTTTGCCATTTACTTCTTTTGATCCAAGCTGAAATGAAGTTACTTTACTTTACTTTACTTTACTTTTTTCATACCATTCATCGGTTCAAGTGTTGCTCCTCAGACATCACTTTGGAAAGCCGATAGAGGTGTTCCGGCAATACTTCAGAAAATCGATATCTATTGGTATGCCATTGACATATCGATTTGTTTACATCTGAGTGAGTGACAAATTTGCATTATCTGCCCCCTAACAATACTTGTTCCTACACTTCGCGTATCCACGACTAAAAATGGCTGTAAACTTAGCAAAAATCGCAAGCAAACCGAACTTGGGCCGTTCTTGTAGCTGCACAGATGAAAAATAGCTACGTCAGAATGACATTTTCAGAAACCTTGAGCCTTCAGTGCCTTAGGACAGCACCACTTTTCCATGGTAGTTTCAAATAGAGTTGCAAAATGCTATGGATCGTTTATTGGTGGAAAATCACTCTGAAAATGTAAAAATAGACCCATTCTGCTTACTCAATGTTGTACCCAATTCAAACCCTTTGGGATTAAAACGTTTTGTTCCATGTATTTCCATATCATTTAAATATGAATGCTACATTATAATGCAAATACAATACACAAAGAATCTTAAGCCCAGGAGATTTGAATTGGGTACAACATTGAGTTAGCCGAATGGGTCTATGGCTGGGCGCCAATGGGTTAAGCTTTAAGTTGTGAGCAGAGTTGTTGAAACCCAGTCCTGTCATAAGAACAGCTAGAAAAGCAGATGCCTTGTAGAAACAAATCAGAGGCCATGATGATTCACCACAAAGGCACAAAGACTTGTGACAGCTAGGTTTCAAACTGTCCAGTCTCATGTGCCATCCACTACTTTTAAATCATCATAGTTGAGAAAGAAACTGCAAAAGTGCGGAAATTGTTTTGTAAACATAGCTTTGTTGTCTTGAAAGGAACATTGGACAACCTTGGTTGAAGAAGACAAGGAAGCTGTTTTAGAGTGGGCAGCCTGTGTCAAACAGAACTTGCTGGTTCTCTGTTATCTTCATGATGTTAAGGTTTGGCTGTAGAATATACAATAATTTCAGTGGTGACATAATTACAGTAAAAACCGTTGCTTGATGATTTTTTCCACTGTATTGTTATCAGCAGCTCTTTGGCTGTCACCGAATGTGCAATTTATTGTCAGTACTGTTATTTTAAGTGTCCAGTATTGGCGGAGGGAACATTCTCTGGGCTATCATCATTGGCATGTTAATAAACTTGTTCATTCATTCATTCATTTGCTTGTCCCTTTGTTAAAGATATAAACGACCATAATTACAACATTGTGTACATGTACAACTGGAGGAGGAGCAGAAAGACTGAAGTTTGAATAGAATTTGAACTCATGACCTGCAATTTATTAAACTCTTGCAGTGCTCTTACAAACTGGGAAGGGCTCTTTTGTGGGGTTTTAAATAAACTGAAAGAAGTCATTAATAAATTAGAGAATGAAGACAGGTGTGGAATATGTGATGTCCTGAACAAGAAAATATGAATGATTCAAACCATAGTTAATAGAGGGAAATGGTTATGAAGCCCGGTAAACATCAAAAGAACAAAACAAAGAAGCGAAGATTTATGTTGGAAGGTCCACGACCCTGCACATCTTTTGTTTTGCACTCATGTACTATGCATGAATTACATAATCGCAATCTTTCTATTGGTTAGTTGCATGAACATGCGTAACCACCTATTGTTATTTGTGCAGGGTCAACCCACAAAATAGCAAACAAAAACATAAAACAAAGAACTTTGCTAGGTTTCATAACCATTTCCCTCTATTAACTATGTTCAAACTGTAACTTCAGCACTAAGCAGTCTTTACTAAACAGGAAAAAGTTACGACAATCTGAGTTATCTCACAATTTACTCACTCATTAAGTACGCCATTAGGGTTCATAGAACCTAACATGTTTGTGAGGCTTATAATATTAACAATACTGAGCAGATTTACTGTATCCTGCTCAGTTACATGATGTCCTAAAACCAGAATTGAGAACCCAAGATGACAACTTTCAAACTAACATTCTCTGTAAACATGTTTGAATTATTGTTTGCAGAGTGTTCTTTATCTTCACTATCTGTCTGGAGAAAGAATTATGAGTTTTCCACTTGATATTGGCAGCATTGTCGGCTATTCAGGACGAAAAAAGGACTCAGAGGTATGTAAAGAAAGCTATCATGGCTCTGACAAGAATTACAAGATTGAGCTGTATAACCACACACCTTTCATCAGACATTTTTTTTAACTATACTTACTGTAATTGTGGTATTTTCGCTGAGCCCACATTATTACAGTGAGCAGGAATTAATGCTGTGGCAAGGATAAGCACAAGAAAAAGGAAATCACTGTGTTTTCTTGTGCTTGTGCTCATGCTTAAATGATTGTATTGCATGTCTTGAGTAAACTGGGAAAACGCAAGCACCAGTTTATACATGTACATGCATGCCAGTTTCTTGTTTTATGCTTACAGTGTACGTCTGTCCTTATGTTTGTGTCCTACTTGTAACCTAGCCTTAATATGGCCAAGAAAACTACAACTCTTAGGCAGGTAAGATAGACAGGAGAAAAGAAAGGAAGAAAGAAATATTGGAAAGATAGGTAAAGAAGAGGGATTATGACTTGTGTAGAATTTATTGGACTGTCACAGCAAGATGATACTGAGTGCTACTTGACAAAGTCAGACCAGATATGAATAGAAGCGGCATTTAATCCAAGGTGGTAAGGACTTGTCTTGACTTGCCTAAACTCTCCTGTGTTGTCTGTAAGTATGACGAAGTGCTAATACACCAACTCTGTGTACAGCGGGTGGGGACAAAACCTGGGCCCAGGCCCACCTAGCCCATGGGCCACCGTATGGGCCACCCTATGGGCTACCCCAAAAAATTTAAAAAATAAATAAATAATAGTAATAATAATAACAGTGATAATAATGAAAATAATAATAATAATAAAAGCTCATGCGTTTGTCACGTAACCCCTATGTAGTTAGCGAGACATGAAAATATGATCAAAGATTACTGTGACTTACATTACAGTGCTCGCGCCCAGTTTATTTTATTTATTTTATTATTTATTTATTTATTTATTTAATTTTTTTGGTAGAGAGGGTTAGCGGGGAGGGGGTTGGGTGCTGGGGGCATTTCTGTGGTTTTACGACCCAAGTGTTTTTGTCTTTGAGACAAAGCTCATGCGTTTGTCACGTAACCCCTTAAATGTAGTTAGAGAGAGACATGAAAATTTTCTGTGGTTTTACGACCCAGTTGTTTTTTGTCTTTGAGATCCCAAACAACACACATCCTGTGTGTTCTCCTCCGGGGGAGGGGGGGATACTCCCTTATGTGGGCTATATAGGTATGTGCGGCCCCGTAGGGTATAGTTTTTTAGCCGTTTTTGGTCTGAAATAGGGTATCAATTTTAACCATTTTGATCTGAAACAGGGTATGATTTGTGCACTCCAGTCTTGAATTTGAAATGTTTGTTACTTCTTCATCATAGGCTCAGAAAAGACCATCAACAAAAGCCCTTCTTTTTGCCTTTTTAATATGTTTACGCCAACCGTGTACGTGAAATAGGTCTGAAATAGGGTAGGGAAAATCGCAGATTTTGGTCTGAAATAGGGTAAGGGTTTTAGACACCCAATTTTTCTGGGAGTCTGGGAGTACCCCCCCCCCCCCCCCCCTGTTTTCAGGAAGGCCCCATCTTGCTGCGTGTGAGAACTTACATACCAGGTCTTGGTAAGCATTGTTCAGGAGTAAACTAGACATAGACAACACACACCACATTTAAAGCACTTACACTGCATAATACGTGGAAATTATGTGCGATGAATTAGACAACTCCACAACTCTACCAAATCAACAATGTGCTAGAAATTTTTGAGGACCTTTCAACAATAAGCAGTATTAAAATGTGCGCAATGTTTCAATGTCTGTCATCCATGCATGGTACTTTCAATAAAGAGTAGAATGCAAGAGATTGATCAACACAGATCGGACACGTAAAAGCACCGCATGTGATCAACCAGTCACAGTCATTTACTTGGGGAAACAATGAAACACAACAATCAAAATGAAAAACGGTATCCTACAATAAGTTTACAAAAAAATCTGGGACAACATGAGTGCTGCCAAAGCGATGGCGGTGGAGTTTCACTGCAAATACATCAGTAGAACCCCGAAGGGGGAGGTGGGGGGTACTCCCAGACTCCCAGAAAATTTGGGTGTCTAAAACCCTTACCCTGTTTCAGACCAAAATCTACAATTTTCCCTACCCTATTTCAGACCTGTTTCACGTACACGGTTGGCGTAAACACATTAAAAAGACGAAACGAAGGGCTTTTGTTGATGGTCTTTTAGCCTATGGTGAAGAAGTAGATTCTTCGAAAAAAACATATCAAATTCAAGACTGGACTGCACAAATCGATACCCTATTTCAGACCAAAAACGGCTAAAATCCATACCCTTCGGGGCCGCACATACCTATATAGCCCAGAAAAGGGAGTAGGGTACCCCCCCTGCCCCTGGGAGTAGAACACACAGCATGTGTGTTGTTTGGGATCTCAAAAACAAAAAACACTTGGGTCGTAAAACCACAGAAATGCCCCCAGCACCCAACCCCCTCCCCCTACCCCTCTCTACCAAAAAACTAAATAAATAAATAAATAGACAGATAGATAGATAAATAAAATAAACTGGGCGCAAACGCTGTAATGTAAGTCACTTACAGTAACTTTGATCATATTTTCATGTCTCTCTAACTATAAGGGGTTACGTGACAAATGCATGAGCTTTTATTTAATTATTATTTTCATTATTATCATGATTGTTATAATTATTATAATTATTATTAAATTTTTTTTTTTTTGGGGGGGGGGGTTAGCCCATAGGGTGGCCCATAGGCTAGCCCATGGGCCTGGGCCCAGGTTTTGTCCACACCCGTGTACAGCTGGTAACATTTTAATCTTGCATACTGTAGTTTGCCCAATGAGCTAATTCAAGTTGTGTCACATTAAGAATGTCTTCTTTTTTCCAGATTTTCTACCAGTTCACATCATTTCTAACTCCTGGAATTATTTATCATTGTGATTTGACTCAGGAAATCTTTAAACCCAAGGTTTGAGTTCAGATTTCTATTTGTGAAGCTTGGTTATTCCTGTTTTTGGTGCTTGCACTCCACTTGGTAATGGTTTTGCCTGATTTGCCACAAAAAGGGAGTCAATGCTCAATCTTCAGATAAGAACTACATATCTTTAAGAGCCATGTTGTTGAAGTGCGCGGAGTTGCTAAGTATATATTTTGTTAATGCCAGTATTATTTATAAACAACCTCAGCCACATTCAACCATAGGAGAAATTTTCTAAATGGGCCAAGATTGTTTCTTGGTAACTTGGAACTGTGCATGAATGGTTCAGTTTGTTCTGTCAGAAGATAGGCCCAATGTGTATCCTGAATAAAGGAAGTTTTAATTAAGGCATTGCTAGAGGCAGCTTAAAAGTCAGGTGGGCCATTTCTTTGCTTTATTTCCTATTACATTTGTAATACCCCTAAAACCACCAAATCAATATAATTTACGATTTTAACACCTTTTATAGAGTAAAATTTTTAAAAATTGCCAAAAAATCACAATTCAGTATTTTCTGCTGACATTTTAAGAAAACATTCCAGAACAAAATAATGATCTTTCTAGAAATGTGTGTGTGTTTTTTTTTTTAATATACCCCCTAAATATTTTTTCTTTGATTGGATGAAATGTGTCAAAATCAGTTTCGCGGATTTATCACTGCTAATAACAGGCTCGGAAATTTCAAGATTTTATTGTGCACTGTAATAGAAAAGTAAAATAAGCAAAATTACTCTTAATATTACCATTTCTTTCCAGCAAAAACAAATCACGACCGGAAGAATTTGAAAATCAAACACAGAAGTACCTGCACACAGAAGTGTTATTTGCATTATCTCGCTGTTCTGTTTCCGAAGTCATTGTTGCATGTAAGAATGCATTTGAAGCAGGTGGAGAGAGCGCTTTGAATGACAGGCTCAACTGCAAGGGTGAAAATTAAATGACAGTCAATCACTTCTGAGTACTTTGCTTGGATTTGTTTTGCACCATAGCCTTTTCTCTGGTATCTCTTCTCAGGCACATCTCCTCCTCCGTCACTGTTACTGACTTACGGATTAACGCAGCTCAGGGAATGTAAAGAATTGAATGTGTGAATATGTGACAGTACTCTCAGCAAACGATGGTTGAACCATTAGGAGACTAATTCACCAATTTAAACATTCTATTCCAGATTGAATAACACAAATCTGCTTTTCAGTGTCAATTTTACTGGTTTATTGGCACTTGCCCAAAAATTGTCGCAGTCTCATATCAAATCGATAACCATTCCCAAAAGTTTGTGATTTTTCAACTTTTATCGACAAATTAAACTGATCGATTGACAAATATCAACAAATAATATTGACTACTATCGACTTATCAACTAGCTTTCTGCATGATCATTGATTTTGATCGATTTGTAACGTCCTGTGGTGAGAGGACGAGATTGAAGAAGGTGATCTGCCACCCTTCAAGAAACAACCTCAACTGAAATACATTGTACCTGTATCAGGATAAAAAAAATTCATGAGAAATATTTTGTAGATTTTTTTACACCACAGTTGATAGGCCTTTTGGTCACTGAAACAAACAAAATTAATGTGCCACCCAAAGGAGTATACCAGGTTGAGTCACAACAAGTCCTCACAAAGGAGCTGAAGGAACTTCTGTTTGGATGAGGCTCAAGCAAGTGCCGATTTGTGCAATTGTTTGTTCTTTGCTGCTAAAACTATTTATTAGTCAAAATTAACACTAGGAACAACTTTTTGGCTTAGACTGGGTTGAAACCAAAGGATCAAAAACGTGTGTCACTTTGCATGATTTAACTTAATCAATCATATTGCTCCTTGCAAACTGGCTAAACCGAGTGGCAAGTCATCCCAATTTGTGATCACTTCTAACAGGAACCAGCAGGACTTCTTTTTAATTGCAGGTTTTCCGCGAAACAAAGGTGGAAAGGTTTGCCACAAGTAACTATCAGACTGTACAAGTGTTTTACCTCAGCAAGGATGGAACCAAGATTCCAATGTTCATTGTGCACAAAAAGGTCAGTGGTCTTGTGAATTACGTGAACCCGTTATTTTGAAAGACAGGTTTCTTAATGTAATTAACTTGACTTTATGAATATGTGAATGATCATCACATCACGCACAACCTCTGCAATACTGGTGCAGTGCTCTACGGGAGTGCTCTACCAACTGAGCTAACAAGCCAACTGGCCAGAGCTGGTCATTTTGTTGGTTCGTAATATAATGTTGCCACATAGTCAGGAGGTCCTATTAATGGACAGCCTGTGTGGACACGAATAGGGGACAATTGGAAATGAGAGCAAAGCAGGAGGTGAAAAGGTGAGGCACTGGGATGTGGAATGGAGTACAATCCCGCCCTTTACACTTGGTTTATGTTCTGCTACCTCCTGGTGTTGATATGTTTGACATTTGCCGTAAAAAAAGACTTGTATCCAATAAATGCCACTAAGAAACAAGCAGATAAGTTGCGTATATGTACATATTAGTGTTTCTATTTCCCTAAATAACTAACTGATGGAACAAGTCACTTCAAATTCTGTTACTAGAATTTATTGGTAATACAGTGTAACTATGTATTTCTCCTTAAGGTAATTCCCCTGAAAAGGATGTACTATTAAGATTTTTTTCAGACTTGGCACAATTGATAGTCATGCATAGGACATTGAAAAAATTATAAAAAGATGGGGTCACCGTGCTTGTTTTCGCCCTGCATGCCTTTTTTTCTGGGTGTTTTTATGGAGTTGTGCAAGAAATGTTCAAAGCATGAACAACTGAAGAAAGCTGTTATTATGTAGCAAAAACTATGAATAGTAGTGAAAACTAGAGCCTAATTGTTTTTCTGGGCTATATTCTTTTAGTATTGTGATTTGAAGTTGCCCGATCTTGCAAATAATGTAAGGAAATTGGACCACTTTGTCATCATCTCAAACTCCTTCCTGGCTCAAACGCAGAGTTTCGCCCCATTTACATATAAATAAATTAAATCCAACTTCTACTATTAAACTTTTTTTCTCCTTAAAATATGTTTTTCGTGTGCCTATTACAAGTACATTACACCAATAAAAAAGGGGGTCACCATGCTCGTTTCTTTACAACACGACGACAAAGGGAAAATTTCAGCTGAAAAAGCTCAATGTCAAGGCAAATTAGCAATGTTTCTAGTGTACGCGCGCACAAGCGCACGCTAAATGACGCCATAAATTATGCGCAGTAAGGATGCGCCATGCAATTGAGAGGAATCACCTTAAGGTAATTCCTCTGAAATAAAAGTGACTATAGATTTTTGTTCAAACATTGTCCACTCAATATTTATCATATACGAACTTTAATTTTGAAATTAATAAGGGGGGGTGCCCATGCTCATTCAGTAGCTGTGAGGCATTGAAAATGTCCAGTTTGGCATTATTTATTGCTCATTACATGTATAAGAATTCATTTCGAGGTAGCCACAAATAAACAGTTTAAGTTTGATTTAGAAAGAAGCTGAATCCTTGATTAGAAATTTGAACCAAATTATTTGACATGGTTACTAAACTGCTATATAGAAAAGACCACAGTGTATCTGCTATTTTCCTTATTTGTTCAATTTTTAGCGACAGAAATCCGATGAGTCTTTTCTCACACAAAGCTTATGCTCATTGTTGAGATATAGCCATTTTTCAACTGACAGAGCCCAATTCCATGTTTTCAATGTACATGTGCATGAGCGTGTGCTAATTAACATCATAATTATGCACAGTAAGGATGTGCAATACAAATGTGAGGAATCACCTTAAATGGGAAGCATAATGAGCTATTTAATTTGTCATCTATCTTTGTTCATCAGGGTCTTGTACTAGATGGCAGCCACCCTTTGTACTTGTATGGTTATGGAGGGTTTAACATCTCTATCACTCCTTCCTTCAGTGTCTCACGAATTGTGTTTATGAGACATCTCGGGGGAATCATTGCTGTTCCTAACTTGAGGGGTGGCGGGTAAGTTATATGGAAACTCGCATCAGTTTTACTGGCTTTGGGTTGTACTTGGTACCTGTTAAAATCAAAATTTCCTGTAGAAGACAAGCTTTTGATTTCCTTGACACACATCTTTTCGACGTATAATCAAAGTTTAATTGTTTCGTCATTGGTTTCCAAGCAACAGCGTTGCCGCTCATTTTGAAAAAGGTCAATTATGTCAAACTTCATGACAAAATTTAAAGAGTGTAAACTACTCATAGACAAGTCCCACAGCTTGTAGGCCAAAATAGAAAAAAAAATCTGTCAGAGCATTTTCAAGTAAATTGCAAATAATCGTTTTCAAAGCTGGTTTTGTTCATTCCTGGATTTTTCTTTCCTTGATCCCCTTTAGCTGTGATTATAAAATATTTTGAAACTACGGACAACTCAGAAAGCTCGTAATTTGCATAAAATTTAGCCATTTTCGTACTTCAATATCTTACAATCACAGCCAATTACTGTAGGAAATTTTGTTTTCAACGGTTAGTCATCCCAATGCCAAAGAAACTGATGCAAGTCTCCCTAAAGTAGTCTGATTTGTCAAAATACTAATAACTGTTGTTTGGCTATTGACGGAGACATACATGTAGGTGCAAGGATTCATAAGGCGGAAACTAAAGATTCCATTTTAGAAACATTTTACAAGCACTGAAGTCAGTCGCTCTCAAGTCTACACATGTTTAGCTACAGGGATCAAAAATTAATATCAGTACTTGAGTTTAGCACTTGCAAAAGAAGACTTACACCTCTTCAGATATTCTTTAGTTTAAAAATCTTTGTTCCTGACAGTAGGCTGCAAAGGTCTATAATCTCTTCAATCCTTGATCTGTGATTAAAAGAGGTGAATCAAACAGTCTGTGAGATAATTACATCTTTGATGAATTTGTAAATTAGTAGAAAGTTCATTGTAAAACGTGAAGAAAGGAAGACACACATACGCAATACAACAAGGAACATACATGTACCATGAGTTCAAAAGGTGATAATGTTGCTTTTGGCATAGGGGAAGGTGGCCTTCGGTAGATGGCTGACAGGCCCATAGACAGAGAATGTGTGTTTGAGTGCTTAAGGCTGGAATTGACGAGTGCCTTAGTCCTGGAGGCATGTTCCGCCTTGAAATTTTGAAAAATTTGACTGTTCAAGCCCTCATTTTGGGTGTTTTGAAGGACGTTACATAGAAAATCAGAAACTCAAGATCAAACGTAAAAACGTCATCAAATGAAGAATGATCCTCGCAGTTATGAACGCAATTTATGCAATTGCAAAAAGAAGCCTGAAAAAAATTCAGGACTTCAACGGGGTTTGAACCCATGACCTCGCGATTACCGGTGCGATGCTCTGAGCTATGAAGCCACTGACGTTGGGTTCATATGATCCTGTGAAAGAAATGAGTATGAATGATATATGAAATGAATCATATATGAACTGCAGAAATGAAATCAAATGAAGAATGATCCTTGCAGTTATGAATGCAATTTATGCAATTGCGAAAAGAAGCCTGAAAAAAATTCAGGACTTCAACGGGGTTTGAACCCACATTTGACCTGCTCCCAACGTCAGTGGCTTCATAGCTCAGTTGGTTAGAGCATCGCACCAGTAATTGCGAGGTCACGGGTTCAAACCCCGTCGAAGTCCTGAATTTTTTTTCAGGCTTCTTTTCGCAATTGCATAAATTGCATTCATAACTGCGAGGATCATTCTTCATTTGATTTCATTTCCGCAGTTCATATATGATTCATTTCATATATCATTCATAAAAATGTCAATTAACTAAAGAAAAATTTCTTGGTGAAAATGGATTTTGGGATTAATCGTTGATTAGAGTGCCAAGCTCAAGCCTCCTTGAATGCTTCTGAGCAAACAAATCTACCCCTTCACATTAACAAGAGAGCCTTCCTTGAGCTATGCTGGCTCTGTTGCAAATGTGGAGCCATCTTAGAGCACTTGTGCTCCTTTCACATGCGCAGCTGGTGGCTGGAATTGTGCAACAAATCTTCAAGAGGATGTAGAGATTTAATGGGTACAAATCCTCATTGTAATCCCTCAAGGTTTTTGCAGTGGTATTGGGTCTTTCCTGTTTTGCATGGCTTCAAGCATAGTCTTCCAGCAATTTAAGAGTATCGACATAGCAGGGGATCACATAACGGGCATAAAATGAAAATGTTTCAATCAACTGGGTTTCATCTCAAACTACACAGTAAGCAAGTCAGGACGCAAGTACTACAGTTACTTACTGTAATGCGTTTACCTCTTTTGTAATAACTTTAGTTACTTTCTTTAGTCACCGGTATCTAGTAAATGGACTTTTGCAGCCTGTGGGTGGTGTGTACAGGTGTATGCACCCATCACCCCCACCCCACCCCCACCCCCCCCTCCCTACAGGCCTGGCTGAACCATGGTATTTGCTGTTTTCACCATATCCAGGGAAAGGGGCTTAACTCCTCTATCAAACTGGGAGCGAATTGATTTTGGTGGAGTAAAATTGTAGAAAATAGAATAATATGAGAAGAACAGTGCAGAACAGTGTTGTTTAAATTTTCATTTTTCATGAAAGTGATTGAAATGGTTATTTATTTTGCGTGAAATGTGGTTTAAGGTTCACCTTTTTAGTGAAAAGTTTTTTTTCTTTTTTAAGATACTGTATTTATTTGTTTATAAGTTGAGCAATTTTTTCACAAAACTTTACCAAAATCGTGAAAATTTGAGCTAGAGAAGGGTCCTCTGTAAACCAGTCAAGTAATCTCTCATCCAGCTGTGGATATTTCAGAGTGTAACAGCCCATCGTTGTGTGTTGCGCTGACATCTTGAGCTCTCCATTAAAGAGATTCTCTTGATATTTCCTCCAGCAGTGGACCATAGACTCACTGATGCCATACTCTCTTGCTATCTCGGAATTGTTTTTGACAGCGTCAGCTTCTGCGACAATTTTCAGTTTAAATGCAAGATTGTATGAACAACGACGAGCTCTAGACATGATTATTGATAAACTTTGAACAATAATTATTGGAAAGCATGAGGACAACTTTGAAAGCATGAGACAGGTACATGTATTAATCTGAACTCAGATGAATATTTGCACTGCCATGCATTGCTTTATATCCTTGATCGGATCAAATTGATCAACTGATTTCTTTTGTTCTTAATTAAACTACCAATAAAATTTGTATATAAGTTTTAATTTATTCATTGAATGCTGTGGAAATTAATGCAGGTTTTGTGAGAGGGACGCTTTTCTTTTGTTCATGTTGATTATCAACACAATATGCTTACGAGCATTTTCCATTGTTTATGGCAATACTGCATTGAAACACTTTAATTTCTGTTTTGAAACTTTTGTGTTTATTTCAGTTTGTTTGAGAATGGAATTCTCTGAATATGGTCTTGGCTTATAGCCAAGTATTTTCAATATAAATGTCATAAAAACCTTCCGATTAAAACAGACAGAAGTTTAGGGTCTCGGCTTATAGACAAATAAATACGGTAAGTTTTAAAAACTTGTTCAAAGTTTGTTAGTAAATATTGCATTTGGCTATAATCAATTTTCCCAGTATTTATCGAACTCAAGACTGCAGAAAAAGAAGCAGAAAATCCAAAGTCATGAATGCTGCTTTCGAACAGGCCAACAAGTAAATCATCATACCAACACAATAAAACATGTGTTTTGATCGGCTCTAATAGTACTCATCTTGCAATAGGCTAAAATAGTGCTAATGGCAGGGAGAGTTATTAACATTTGCAGCAATCTTAACTTATACAGTACTAGAATTATATGTGGTAAAAATCAATGCGTAACTCTTTCAAAACAACAAGGATTGAACAGCTCTTTTTTCATATATTAACACGACACATACACTTGATGAGAAGTACCATCAAAACCTTATTACAAAACATTGATTAGAATTAACACCTAACAGAACCTTTAGGGTTACCACTAAAGCAGGTTTATGACACAAAATCTATTTTAATTGTCTTACATTTTTTGTTTCCTTGTTTGTTGTCGTTGCAGTGAATATGGTGAAACATGGCATCAAGCTGGTTGCTTTGGAAACAAACAGAATGTATTTGATGACTTTCAGTATGCAGCAATATACTTAACCCAGCAGAAGTACACATCACCAGAAAAGTATGGTTATTTAGTAAACTGGCTGCTTAAAGTGTACCTAACCCTGAAGTTATTTTTCCACTAATACAATATATATACCTATTCCAAAACATTTAGATCTTACAGTAAACTAGGTATCAGGGGCACCCAACGACAAGTTTCGGTAGATATCTGTTCAGTGGAGGGTAATTCGCCTTGAACTTTCGGCGTCGATTTAAGAGTGCACTCGGATTTTCGTAGCTAAAACAAAGCCTAGAAGATTCGAAATTGGGAAATCCTAGCCCCTGAGGTTTTCGGAAAGGTCGTAATTGCTGTTTTTGGCAATCAAAAACGTCAGCTAGCATTTTCGGAAAGAAAATAGTTCCCTAGAAAGTTCGTGGAAAGTTCATTTCTGCTTGCATTTTCTCAAAGGAAGATTTTGTTCCCCGGCTAACATTTTCGGGCAATTAAAATTTCAGCTAGGGAATCCGAACAGATGAACTTCTTCTAGCTTATGAAAAAATCGCTTCAAACAGACTTCAAACACCATAAGGTACTTAAAACTGCCTTTCTACAGCTTTTGCTTGATTTGGCTCGTTGGGTGCCCCTGAGGTATCATTATTTTGGTACACAACCAAGTCAGCAAGAGCATGGGTCTATTCCCCAGTTGACGTCACAAACTGCTATGCATGTATGTTTACAATGATTTACCGAGATGCAAATCAGTTTGTGACAACTGGGGAATAGACCCACGCCCTTACTAGCTCGGTCATGTGACAGATAACAGCTAGATTTTGTAGCTTTTAGACCCTAGAAAAAGTCAACATTTGGTTTGAAAAAACCACAGAAAGGCACAATGTGTTTGAACAGGTGCAAAGATTTATTTTTAATTAGCAAAAAAACTATTTTGGGGTTAGGGGCACTTTAATCTCATGGGTGTTTAAGTGGCGAACACAACTTATTGTATACAATTATACTTCTGTAACCAAATGGCTCATCAGTTCCATCTTGCATCAACCATGTAACTCTTATCCTCCAATTTTTATAGCAAGCCTCATTTTTGTTTATGCATGATATGATCTGCTGTCAATTTATTATAATTATAATACAAAACGACCAAATCATATATCAAAGAACGCCTGAACCTCACACTTCATGGTCAACTCTATGTATGCTGCGGGAAGGATCAAGGAACCAGGCTCCTTACCCCCGTATCTCCAGCCTCGTTGCAGCTTTGCCTCATCCTAGCACCGTGAGGTGGGGAATTGAGTCAGCCACAAGAAAATGCTGCGTTATTTTAACGCTGCTTGTGCTGGCTTTGCTGCCAAAACTTTAACTTTGCATGGATAATTGGGATCAGGGACTCCAACAATGACAGGAAGGAGATGGCAAAACAGTGGGTTTGATGCACCAAAGCAATAGCTGTGCTTGTGGATCAGTACAATTTTTACTGTCTTACACAAGTTGAACGAGTTGGAATTATCGATCATAAGCTTAGGTTAACTTGTATTTTCAAAAGACGTCTTTGTTGGTGTTGTCATTGTCGTCTTTTAATTAACTTCCCAAATGCCATCATCTTCGCAGGCTATTGTGGATTCTAGCTATATAAAATAATCTAACACTGTGTTATTAAGTTAACTATAGCAAATTTGAATGTGATGATTCAGTTGAAATCAGTGTAAGAAACGGCAAATGAAGGTTCAAAGATTTATTGAGAATAATCACAATGCAACACTATGCTGAGAGCACGCCTCAAAAACGCCTGACCTCGATCACAGTGTGTGTGAGCACATGCTTGAGCAATGATGCATACAATATTTGGCTGGCAGGATCACAATAGAATAATGAAACATAAGTCACACAACTTGTCACATCTTCCCTTTTCCTGGAAACTTAAGGAAACAAGACACCCTTACTACATGAAGGCATTATGACAAGTTCCTATCGGGGAGTGACAAAGTCTGTGAGCCACCAGGGTGGCTTGATTTGGCGTTGAGACCTCCTCGGTGTAACATCAACTTCAGATGGAGGAGTCTTTCCGGGTGGGGCAATGGCCCCTGCATCGGCGCTCGTGGGTGCTGACTTATCTGGGATTATCAGCTCTGGCAGTGGAATATCTTCAGGTTCCCCTGTCTTGATAAGCTGACGTTGATTTCTCCTGTACACCGTATTTCCTACCTGTACCCTGTAGCTCCTTGGGCCAGCTGTAGCTGTGCATGTTCCAGGACTCCATGTTGTCTCACCAGGAAGCCTCATTTGAACTGTTTCTCCAACGCTGATTGGTTTGAGGGGTTTGGTTTGCTTGTTGTAATAGTGCTGTTGCCGTTCCTTGGTGCCTATCAGTTTGCGAGTGTCCTCCTCAGTGGAAAAGTTGGGCTAGAACAGTGAGCCTGCTACAGGTAGCAGTGTTTTACAACGGCAACCCATGAGGCATTGTGCGGGGCTTGTTCCAATACCGGCAGTGGGTGTGTTTTGCCAGTCTAAGAGTGCTTGGAACTCTGATGTTCCGGATGCCTTGCATTTTCTGAACAAATTCTTAACAGTCTGAACTGCGTTCTCTGCTTTTCTATTGGACTGAGGGTACGCCGGCGATGATGTATTGTGCTCGAACCTCCAGGTATTGGCGAAAACAGAAAACTCAGCAGGTGAAAACTGCGGGCCCGTTGTCCATAACCAGGGTGTCCAGAACTCCAAATATCACAAATATGGCTTTCAGCTCCTAGATTACAGCTTGAGAGGTAATGCTGTTCAGGTGCACTACTTCGATAAAGTTACTGCAGTAGTAGTCACAGACAACCAACAACACTCTGTTGTCAAATTCACATAGGTCAGCGGCAACCTTAGCCCAGGGTCGTGCAATGAACTCGTGCAACAGCATTGGTTCCTTTCCTTGGTCATTGTGATAAGACAAACAGATTTCACACTTGGAGATGTATTCTTTCAGTTCTGTGGACATACGTGGCCAGTACAGGGTTTCTCTGACCCGGCGTAAACATCCCTCAATACCAATGTGAGTCGTGTGCGTCTTCTCCATGAGTTCCTTTCTCAACACTACAGGAACAACAATCTGCTGACCTTTGAAGATAAGTTCACCCTGGATGGTTAACTCATGCCGCACATCAAAGTAAGGGCGTACACATTCGGGAGCTTGTGCTCTGTTTTCTGGCCAACCGCTTCTGATGACATCATGCAATCTTTGCTGTACTGGGTCATCCGCTGCTGCATTCTTCAGCTGTTGCCAATGGTCGATGGACACTGGAAGCCATGTACAGTGGTCTACATCTTTCAACTCTCTAGAGAACTCTGTGGCATTAACCTCTGGCAGGAAGGCACGACTTAAGGTATCTGCCAGTAGCATTTCTCTTCCTTTCTTGTACTTAACTTTCAGATTGTATTTCTGTAGACGTAACAACATTCTCTGGAGACACTGGGGGGCTGATGCCAATGATTTTACAAAGATCGGCTCTAGGGGTTTGTGATCCGTTTCCACATTTACCCGATCTCGGCCATACACATAGGCGTCAAAGCAATCACAAGCAAAGACTATTGCCAGCAGTTCTTTCTCTATCTGGGCATATGGTGTTTCGGCTGGTGTCAGGGCTCGTGAGGCATATGCAACAGGCTGTCCATTCTACATCAAAGCCACTCCAAGGCCGCACTGGGACGCGTCACACTGTAGTGTTACTTCTTCCTTGAGATTATAGTAACGTAAGACTGGGGTGCACGTAACCATCTCTTTTAGCTTCTCAAATGCAGTCTGCTGCGGTTCATCCCACACCCACTGTACATTATTCTGCGTTAGGTCCTTCAACGGCTTGGTTGCAACGGAGAGGTGTGGAAGGAATTTGGAAAGGCCAGTCCCTGAAGACGTTGTACTCCTAGTTTGTCTGTAGGAGGTGGCATCTCAACAATGGCTCTAACTTTGGTGGGATCTATTCGCAGTCCCTGATCAGTAGCCATGTGTCCAATGAAAAGTACTTGAGACTCTCGCAGCTTTAGCTTCTCTAGATTTAGGTGGACCTTTCTTTCTTTGCATCTTTGGAGGAAGACTAGAAGATTTGTCATGATCCTGAGCCACTTCCTCAAACGTGTCACCATAGCCAACTGCAATACCCGTCAGGCCTTCAATCAGTTCGTGCATTTTCCGTTGAAACACTTCCCAGGGCTGACGAGATACCAAACAGCATGCACTTCCAGTGATAGCATCCAAATGGGGTCAGGTATGAAGACTCTTCATCAAGGCTGACGTGCCAGAACCCATTTTTGACATCCATAATTGTAAAGACCTTGGCTCCATGGAGGCGTGTCGCAATGTCCTCAACTGTGGGAAGCTGATAATTTTCCCTCTGTATTGCGCGATTCAGATCCTTAGGGTCAAGGCACATGCGCAACTTTCCATTCTTCTTTGGTACTGCGACAATGGAGCTGATCCACCTGGTGGGCGTGGTCACCGGAGCTATGACACCTTGTGCTTCCAAATCATCTAATGCTTCACTGAGCTTAGGCCTGATCTGGTATTCTCCATCCAGTTGGCCTAGGCCGTCACCAAAGACCTCTGGGAAATTTGACATGAGCTCCTCTTTTGTTACCGGGGAACATGGGGCATCCACTGCAAAAACTGAAGCACTTCCGATTGCGGGCCTATGTATCTGGTCATTATCCTTGTATTGGATGATGTTCATAGCTAAGCACAACTTGATGCCAAGAATAGGCCATATATCCATGTTATCGACTAAACGGAATCTAAGAGGAATGACCTTTCGTTTCTCCAGACGCGGATGCTGACACAACCAATGACTTTAATTTTGGAACCCCCATAGGCAACAAGCGATGCCCCACTATGAGTTACCCTTTTGAGTGTTTCATCTTGGGACACCTTCTTGTAAATATGTAGTGGTAGCGCGTTACATTGAGCTCCTGTGTCGGGTTGGAAACGAACGAAGTTACCAGACTCCATTTTCAGTGTGATCAGTTGTGAATCATCAAGTTTCATGGCTGCTACGTCTGTTTGGTACATTTCACTGGCCTCCTCGTCTTCTAAATTAGCTGCTTTAACTTCCTTGGACCTGCATTTCACTATGAAGTGGTTCCTCTTTCCACACTTCATGCATTCCTTACCGAATGCAGGGCAGGATTCCACGTTTTCCATATGTTGATATCCACAATGGTCACACTCCTTCCAATGACGTCCGCGTTGACCGTGTTGTTGTCTTCTTTGCTTCTTTGGTTTTCTTCCGTTAGGGGTACATTCTTGATCTACTTTGTTGGTTTCCGACTCGGTGAAGTCCTCCACAACTTTCATTTGTGCTTGCATGCTTTCGGCGGCGCGACAGATCTCGTCAGTTTTTGCTAGGCTGAGGTCAGACTCCTGCAGCAATCTTTCTTGCACTTTTGTGTCGCGTATTCCAAAGATCAAACGGTCCCTAAGCATTTCGTCTGGAGTTATGGTGTTAAATTCGCATCCCGCTGCAAGTTTACGAAGTGCGGTCTTGTACTGGTCATAACTTTCACCTGCCTCTTGTGCTCGTCGATTGAATCGGTAGTGCTCAAACGGAATGTTTTTTCGTGGCTGGCAATATTCTCCAAATTTCTTTAGTACCGTGACAATTTTGTTCTTGTCGCCTTCATCGGCCCAGTCTGTAAATGTGGAATAAACATCGCAAGCCTCTTCTCCTATGACCGTGAGGAGAGTAGCAACTTGGACTGCTTCGTCCTTCTTGTTAAGCTCTGTGGCCAGAGAATAGCTCGTCCAAGCTAAATGGAATTTCTTCCATTTCTCCGCAGCATTTTGATCATGATGCTCCAGTGGCGCTGGCAGTGGCAAACCAAATCCTGATGCCATACTAGTATTCGTCAGTTGGTGCGGGTCCTGTCCACGCTGCCACCATGTAAGAAACGGCAAATGAAGGTTCAAAGATTTGTTGAGAATAATCACAATGCGACACTACGCTGAGAGCTTGCCTCAAAAACGCCCAACCTCGATCACAGTGTGTGTGAGCACATGCTTGAGCAATGATGCATACAATATTTGATTGGCAGGATCACAATAGAGGAATATATGATGAAACATAAGTCACACAACTTGTCACAATCAGCAAGCTAAAAAAAGCCTTTGGTTGTAACAAGTGCTAATTGCCAGGACGAATTTAGTGCAGTGACATCAGTGATTTTGCTTTGTTGTGTGGATTTGTGACACTGCTTCAGTCAATAAAACCATTAGAAATTAACTTCTTCTGGTTTATTTCTTTGTCGAACAGGATAACCATCTGTGGTGGGTCAAATGGCGGTCTTTTAGTGGGTGCTTGTATCAATCAAAGGCCAGAGCTGTTTGGCTGTGCCATCTCACAAGTGCCGTAAGTCAGCTTTTTCATGAAACTTGTTTAATTTGTAAATTTGCACACTAAAAATATATAATTATTATATATATTATTATTACTTGTCAAACAGAGAATTTATTGCTTGTGCCAGAAACGGCAACAATTCAAGTGTACATGTATCCCTCTGTTTTCTTGGTGTATTCATGTGCCTTTTGTGCATGAACATTTTAGATCTGGATACGACGTAATGCATGTACACACTGCAAGGAAATTTAAGATTGGGCATCATTTTACAGGCAGAAGCACGTGGAAGTGCAACATTATTTGAAACTGGCACGATTTTAGGCTACAAGTAGCCTCTAGTTGTTTGTAAATGAAAGTTAGTAGTTTGTTGTAACACTGTAACTTGAATGATGTTCACAGACATTCTGGAAATTTCTTTTTAGCAGCAATCAAAAGAGAATGCTTAAAACAAGTTGTTCAGATAATAACTTAAATGGCCTTTGTGTTAAGTGTACGTTCTGTGCCCCTTTCCTCAACCCGTCTTCTCCGGTCATAAAATTAAAGAATTACCGGTAAGGTAACTTCATTGTGTGTTTTTAGTGTGGCTATGAGCCACTGAACTCTGAAAATGAATCAAGACCCACTCACATATCACTGACAACAATTTACCTAAATTATCTGATCTCAACATAACTTCACTTGGGATTTTGTGAGCCAAAATACAGATATTATTAATAGTATTTCAGCTCCAATGATCATTTAACCCATTGGCACCCGTGCCGGCCAAAACCAGCCGTAAAAAACTCCCATGCTTCAAAACATTGCAACTCTCTCAATCGCAGGAATATTGCCTTAACTGTTAGTTGTGAGCACGAAATGGAATGCCCTTTAAATTTGCATATCCAATAAATGCAAGAAACGTAGCGATTTTTACCAAATATGGCCTTTTGAGTTTCGACAAGAACGAAACTGGCCGTTTTTAACGTCAAAGAGAAACAACAAAAATGCCCCTTTTTGCCTTCATGTTTTTTAGGGAAATCATCGTCGAAAAACCAAAATTCAACCATCATAACGAAATTCAGTCCTTTTTCTAGCTTAGAAATGACTTTTTTTGTTCACATTCTTCTCCCGAGCGTAGATACAGCCTTTTGTTCCAGTGCATTCGGGCCTTCCCGACATTTTCAACATCTTGAGCGCATTGCATGCTGGGAACTAATGAGAATTTTTGACAGCGCCCGTTCCTTCCCCCAATTCTTTCACATATAAACTAAGTCTACAGCCACTCCGACCTACCGCCAAAATTTCCTGCTCGTGGTCATCTTCAGTACACAGAAATTCCAAAATATGTGGCGGTAGGTCGAGAAATTCATCAATAGTCGAGTCCCAAAGGTACTAAGTGTTCGACCGGCCAAATTCCCAGTTCGTCGAGTAACAAGCCAAATTCAACAACAAAGTACATCACCTTGCTCGATTCTTTGAGAAAGTGGACTCTTAGCTACCGTCACGCTTAATGATGCTCATCAGGCAGCCGCTAAAGATGAAAAATGGCTGTAAATTTAGCAGAAATCGCAAGCAAACCCAACTTGGGCCATTGTTGTCGCTTCACGGATAAAAAATAGCTACGTCAAAATGACGTTTTCAGAAACCTTGAGCCTCCAGTGCCTTAGGACAGCACCACTTTTCCCTGGAAGTTCAAATAAAGAGTCACGAATTGCTATTCATCGTTTATAGGTGGAAAATCACTCCGAAAATGTAAAAACCTGCGGTAGTCAATGGGTTAACAAAGAAAAATAGAGGTCACGTGACCGGTCCTTTTAACACTATCCAGTGAAAGTCATGGTTGGTGGTAGTTTAAATCCAGGGTCAGAGTTAAGATTCTACAGTTAAAACAGTTTCTAGGGGGGTGGGTAACTTAGCAGGGCCAGGCTTCATTTCACGTTACCTCCTGGGTTTGCAGTTGGCTAGGTCACGTGACAAGCCACATTATCAAACTCAATTACCCTAGATGAGATGATCATCGACTTCTGACTGTCACTAGTGGCTCCAACTCGACCTCCATTGTCTAGTTTTTAAAATCACCACCCCCTCAATTTGGCTTTCATGCAACTTCAACCTTGAAGCTAAATACTGGCCAGAAAGTGGTATCCTCCCCCCCAGATCTTGCAGCATATGGTTGTTTTCGAATAAAATAGCGTTGATATGTTACTAGCCTCAAAGGCTTTTGTTTAAGTAGGTGAGCAATAAAAAATATCAACATCAAAAAAAAAATATGTTTTATTTAACCCATTGGCACCCATGCCGGCCAAAACCGGCCGTAAAAAACTCCCATGCTTCAAAACATTGCAACTCTCTCAATCGCAGGAATATTGCCTTAACTGTTAGTTGTGAGCACGAAATGGAATGCTCTTTAAATTTGCATATCCAATAAATGCAAGAAACGTAGCGATTTTTACCAAATATGGCCTTTTGAGTTTCGACAAGAACGAAACTGGCCGTTTTTAACGTCAAAGAGAAACAACAAAAATGCCCCTTTTTGCCTTCATGTTTTTTAGGGAAATCATCGTCCAAAAACCAAAATTCAACCATCATAACGAAATTCAGTCCTTTTTCTAGCTTAGAAATGACTTTTTTTGTTCACATTCTTCTCCCAAGCGTAGATACAGCCTTTTGTTCCAGTGCATTCGGGCCTTCCCGACATTTTCAACATCTTGAGCGCATTGCATGCTGGGAACTAACGAGAATTTTTGACAGCGCCCGTTCCTTCCCCCAATTCTTTCACACAGCCACTCCGACCTACCGCCAAAATTTCCTGCTCGTGGTCATCTTCAGTACACAGAAATTCCAAAATATGTGGCGGTAGGTCGAGAAATTCATCAATAGTCGAGTCCCAAAGGTACTAAGTGTTCGACCGGCCAAATTCCCAGTTCGTCGAGTAACAAGCCAAATTCAACAACAAAGTACATCACCTTGCTCGATTCTTTGAGAAAGTGGACTCTTAGCTACCGTCACGCTTAATGATGCTCATCAGGCAGCCGCTAAAGATGAAAAATGGCTGTAAATTTAGCAGAAATCGCAAGCAAACCCAACTTGGGCCATTGTTGTCGCTTCACGGATAAAAAATAGCTACGTCAAAATGACGTTTTCAGAAACCTTGAGCCTCCAGTGCCTTAGGACAGCACCACTTTTCCGTGGAAGTTCAAATAAAGAGTCACGAATTGCTATTCATCGTTTATAGGTGGAAAATCACTCCGAAAATGTAAAAACCTGCGGTAGTCAATGGGTTAAACAATTCTTTAAACAAAATCAGTAAATTCAACATTTTCTGTGTAAATTTGTTGACATCTTCTGTGAAACTCGGGCATCAGTCATTCTGCTAGCCTTTGTGTAGGCACACAAAATTACAGTATCTCATTATTGAAACACGTGGTTGATATGAAAACTAAAATGTACTTAATACATTGACTGATGGAGTCGGAATATTCAAAATGAATTATTATTAATTCTACCTTTATTGTCACATTTTCACGACTGACTGCAAAATTTTCACAGGCAAATTTACTGCGAGAGTCATCTGGAGTGCATGCTTTTGGTTGTTTTATAAGCAATAGAATCCAATGGGCTAATGTTATAGTGCGTACATGTGCCAAGCCGAGAAACCCACTCTTTAATTATTCCACGTGAGGTCATTAGGAGATCTAAACATGCAAAATTTTTTTCTGCTCATTAGCTCAATTATATTTTGGAGAGATATGTTAGCAACTCTTGCCTTCCCTATACCACCTGTATATAACACATTCCATTGCATCCTTTTACTTCATTGTTCATGTATCATTATTGAATGGTTGGTTTGCTAATTGATGCAGAGTCATGGATATGCTGAAGTTCCATAAATTCACCATCGGCCACGCATGGTAAGTAAAGTGAAGCATGATTACTTAATATACACCTAAAGGTTATGAAGGGATTGGAAAGGCATGCTTGAAAACTGTTAGTTATTCTCTTGAGTGTAAACGAGACTGTTAATTAATGAGTCATTTTCTTCTATTTTACTAAGGACAACTGATTTTGGAACTCCTGATAAGAAAGAAGACTTTGAATGGCTGATCAAGTGAGTTGGTTTCAACCTCATGTTTTCCATGTCAGACATACAATGTAACAAGAACCTGCTGCTACAGAGCCATATTGGTGTACACTTTTTATGTAGGTTATGCATCACAGCATCCGCGTGCGTTGGGACTTCCGTGTGAAAATATTAATTCAGCGCCCCATTCATTTTTCCACTGAGATTCTAATTCTTTCTTTGAATGTGTTTCCTGTATAAAAATAATGTCTGCTCTTTTCCTCCGAAACCAAGTAAACATAGATCTTCGCTTCTGAAAATTGCTAATGCCCCTTACGTTCAGGGAAATTAATCTAATTGTATCGGACATTATATAACTTATACTGGAGTAGAAGACTGAATTGCAGGAGGAACCAACATTCCAACATAATAACGTAAACAACAATCTGCAAACTGCTAATCAAATCGATATATGAATCAAAGCACACTGCAAAGGAAACAGGGCTTGGGCATAGCAGAAAAAAAAGAAAAACAGATGTAATACTAGAAACAAAAATAAAACTCATGCAAGAAGTAAGGGCAAGAAAAACAAAATGAATAACACAGAAAAACACATATATACATACAGTGAACAAGACGTGCCTTGTTTCGCAACACTCCATCCGTGAAATTTGGGTTCAATTTACATTATAGCTCCGTAATGCACGAGATCATTTGTTTCCGTACCTCTATAGACTTGGCCGTTTATAATCAATTTATCAATTTTGAAAAAAGCCGATTGCTGATCTTGTTTCGCCTTCTTCAAAACCGGGTACAATCGCTCGTGGATCTCGTCGATCTCTTTTGGGAAGTCATTTGAAATTCCTATTCCAGTTCCTTTGAGATTCTTGACGAAAGACCACAAAAATTCCTTATCTTTATAAAATGTTCTTCACATCTTTCTCTGGGATTTTCATCTTTTCCACAAGGGTTTTACGAACTGTCTCTTCTATACCAGCATTTTCATTTTCCTCAATGTTGAAGAACTTGAGATTCTCTCTCCTGGTGTATGCTTCTAATTTAATATTTCGACGCTTGAGACTCAACACTTCTTCCTCAAGAGAATTCAGATCTTTCGCAGTCTTCTCTGTAGAGGCGCCGGTATAAACTGTTGCAGATTTCAAATTTAAAATTTCTAAACTTGTACACTCTGCGGACTCTTTCAATTTCTTGTTATCTTCTTCCAACTGAGCTACTCTGTTCTTCACCGACTCCATTTCAGAGACTAACGATAATAATTTATCCAACTTAGAGTTCATCTCCGCCACACTGACCGCCGCCTTGCAGCAATGGCCGTCGCTGACAATGCAATCACCTTCAGTTTGCGATCCGCTTTCTCTTAAACGCTTTCTGCCTCCCCTTCCATCACAGTTTCGGCCTTCGTTTGTGTCGTTTGGCATACTGAATTTCACGATAGTGGAGCGCCAATGACTTAGAATTACATACTACAAGATAATGTAAACCAGAGCAACTAAAACACGTCCACCTTCTTTGAAGGTCAGCCCCAGACTCCATATAGTACTGTATATGGCTGACTCGTCTACCCTCAGTCTGAATGATAGCAGTCCGGTGCCTCAAGCGTTGTTTTCTTATGGCCCAAGTTTGATGACCGACATCTTGACCATTTTCTTAGTGATTTTTGTTGGTGTTTTTGTTTTTAGCAATTTGACCTTAAAGGAAACAATTCAAACATGGCATGTTACCCAAGAAAAGCGTTCAACTCTAAACAGGTTCATTGCAACCAGAAGTCATATAGTTTTGGATTTCCTAATCAGAACTTTCAGTGTAGAGTTACTCACTTCCCTACTGCTGGCCAAAGTGAATGATAATGGAAAATATCAGGTGAAATGAGATGGTTTCACTTGTGGGGTGTGTCTAATAATAACAAAGTCACGAGTGGAATGACAGGCTGTGCACCATAGCAACAGTGTTTGAGGTCCTAGGCCTCTTACTACCAAAACAAAAAAAAAGATCTCTTCTGTGTGTGTGTGAGTTCAAGTGAGTGAGTGCATGTGTGCATGCATGCATGTGTGTGAATTCAAGTGAGGGAGTTATATGGTGATTGATTGATTGATTGATTGATTGGTTGATTGGTTGATTTCATCAGATATTCTCCTCTGCACAACATAAAGATTCCCGAAAACGGAGTACAATATCCATCACTGCTACTTTTGACTGCTGACCACGATGATCGTGTTGTTCCTCTCCATTCCCTGAAATACATAGCACAGCTGCATCACTGTGTAGGCAGTTACGAAAAACAGGTATTTTCAGAAACACGTGGAATTAAAATAATGAGTTTTGTAAGACTTGTTGCAACTTGAGATTTTTAGCCATCTCACGCTTTCGAAAGAGCACTTTCCGTCTCATAGACAGCTACTGGGTACACCTGTATTTCCAAATTTAAAGAGCACCTAGTGTAAAGAATATGCATTGACAGTATTAAAAATTGAAAATAAAATAGTGAGCATATGCTAAATTCCTGACTGGACGGAAACCACCTGAACAAAACCCACAGTACAACTGGAACAACCAAAACCACCTGAAAGGAATGAACAGAACCACCAGAACAGCCAAAATGAAATCAAATCAAACTCTTGATAAAGAGGAAACGTTGTTGGCTTTGCATTTTTTTAGCCATGCATTTGGCGTAGTAAAGAGAGTAAAATGCTAAATCCCTGCTTGTTTAATGAATGTTGCATACTAACAGCGTAGTAACATGGTTTTCAGTTGGTGTAAATGTGAGTTTTTCTGCTCCACATGTTCAGCAATTTATTTATTATTTATTTATTTGCCATCTTCGTAATATTTACAAGTAATACACCTAAGTAGTGGTGAGGAGACCTCAGGAAACCACAAGGCTTATATGAGAGGCCACCTCGAAGGACAATATTAGATAAAATTTGGTGCTTTGTGAGTGCAACATGACAGATTCAAGATTATTTAAATAAAAATTCTAACATATTTTTCTTAAAGGTAAGAACACTTGCTGAACAGGTAATTGAAGTAGGGAGAAAATTCCAAATTTTAGCACCTTGAAAGAGACCAATGGAAAACTATATTACTACACTGGAAGCACGCAACATTCATTAAACATGCTGGGATTTAGTATACTCTCTTTACATGCATCAAATGCGCGGCTTAAAAAATGCAAAGCCAACTATGTTTCCTCTTTATCCAGAGTTTGATTTTATTTTGTTTCAGTTGTTCCTCTGTTTTTGGTGGTTTTGTTCGTCCATGTGGTTCCATTCCAGTGGTTTTTTTCCTGCATTCCTGGTTTTAGCACATGCCAAAAATTAATAGTGTTATTCAACAATGCAATAGTGGTGGAGAAGGGATTAATTTTGTGGTTTCTCATTAAATAAATGAAGAAAACCTAGTACATTATAATTATAACTTGCCATCGAACACATTAACCAGAATGTGGAATGCAACTACCCAGACTTGCTTGTTGCTAATCAATACTGACTGGTTCTGAAAAAAAAAACTATTTGTGTACCTCAGTTGCGAAAAGAATGCCTGTGAAAACCACATCTTAACTGCAATGTGCCATCACATCCTTAATTATTCAATGTATGATTTTCATATATTCACGTTTATTCATCATTCAAGGGTTTACATTATATACCGGTAATATTCTACAACAAAGAAATGTTAATTTCACCTCTACTCAACCACTTCATTGCTTCTTTGGACTTGAGCTCCATAGTGACCTAATGAAATAGTATTTAACTGCTTGACCCTAAAGCACTGATGGTATACATGTATTTCACAGGCCAGTATTTCAAGAGGCTGGTTTTGGTTGTAAAAATACTATGAATGACCTTCAGTAAGCACTGTTATCTCAGTATTGTTTTCAATCCAAAAATGTCATTAAAAACATTGAGAATGTTGATAGTTCTAAGCTGACGTTGGTGTGATGGGTATGTTTCCCTTACAGACAAAGCCATTGCTTATCAGAGTTGATACCAAGGCTGGTCATGGATTCGGCAAACCTACAGCAAAGATTGTAAGTTGATAACCTCATTTTTTGTCACTGTTATTATAATCCAGTTATTTGTATCCTCTTGTTCTATGTTTACCTAAATGTTTTTACTTTTTGTTTTCAGATTGAAGAATATTCTGATATTTATGCCTTCATTGCTCGAAATCTTAATCTTAAATGGCAAGACTAGAAGTGTGACATTATTTTTAGTGTAATAATGCGCCTAACCCAAAAAATATTTTTAATAAATCTTTGCACCTTTTTGAAAGGCAATGAGAATTTTTTCCTGTTTTCCACCAAATGTTGACTTTTTGTAGGCTTCAAAACTGAGTCTTATTTGGTTCACGGCTGAGTCAGAAGGGGCGTGAGTCTATTCTTGACTTCACGTCACAAACTGATTTGCATGCCATCAAGTCTTTGTAAACATGCACGCAAAGTAGTTTGTGACGTCAAATTAATCAGGAATAGACCCATGTGCCTTTTTACTTGGTCATGTACCAAATGATGCTTAGTTTTTCGTAAGGTTCGAGATTTGGTAAAAATGTGAAATAATAGGTGCAATGTGTTTCGAACAGGTATTGTAGCGAAAAAATATTTTGGGGTTAGGTGCACTTTAAAGCTGTTGAGGAGGAGTCAAGCAAACTTTTCCTGTGTTATCACTGCTTGACGTTCTTATTTGAAAGTAGTTAATAAATAAATGTAAACGTCGTATATTTGAAACCTATGGAGACAACTCCAGAAGTAAGGATTCCTTTAAAGTAGCCTCTAAAAAGCAACCCTCCAAAAGGACTGGTCACTGAAACCAGCAACTAGATATGATATGCTGTTTTCTAAAACACTTGTTTATTGGGGATAAAATGTCTTAATTTTCACCTCTAAGTTTCAGATGGTAGCTTAAACATAGTCATATTTACCCATAATGACTGTAATCCCCCTGGCTTATGTCTCTGACACTACACCTACCTTTTACTTCAATTACCTTACATTGGCCCTTTTTCTGTTATCAGGCAAAAAGGATTCACTACTTTGCTAAACATTATTTTAATAACATGAGTATTAAGTTAGTTCTTTTCATCTTTTAAATCAGAAATATGTTTGGTGTGAAACACCCTACCCCGACCCCTACCCCTCGTGGGCCCCGTGGGTATGCGGTATACAAGTTTTTGTGTGCAGGCTGTAATGCCTGCTCAGTGTCGGCAAAATCACCCGGCATTTTTCCACACGCGTAGGTGAGTACATGGTCAGTGGTTGGGCCGCTCACATGTTTAAACATTTAGAAAATTCTCAGCAATGCCACATTTTATGCTCTAACAACTGTTTTAGTATCTTAGATCACGCTTCCACCACGTTCCAACTTGAGATCAAAGAAGCTATTCATATTCACTGGGAAAAACCTGCATGAAATCATCATTTTTATCATGTTAATTTAAAACTTTCTTTGTAATGGTATACATTGTCATGTTTTCTTTTCTTGTACACAGAATGCTGAATGCTAATTAGCTATAGCTAATTAGCATTCTGTGTACACTATACATTCAACTTTGTACTTTGTGTGAATTTAAACTGAAGATGACAGAAGATCTGTTCAAACATGTTTTTAAAAATCAAAAATGTGAATTTTTGGAAAGCTGTCAGTGGTAATTTGAAAGATGTTTTCCCTTTATGTTCAATTTTCTGTCAATAAATACATTTATTTCAAACCAATGAAAGTCTTTTGTTCTCATTCCTTTGTTTTTTAATTGGAGATTAATATGGGGCTGTAGGGTAAAGGAAATAATTGTGAGCTCAAGGCTCAGGTTTTTTGTTTGAGCTTTGGATATTCGTAGCAATGAACTATCATTGTATGAGAGTCGCAAGATGATCAGGAGAATAACTTTCGCAATAGTCCCGAGCTTTCTAGCCTGTTATCATGAAAAATAATGGTAAATACATCTCTGTCTACTGCACACTTCCCTTCCGAGTGGAAAGAAGCGATCGTAAACCCTTTGCTAAAAAAGGGCGCCAAGGACTCTGCTCACAAGAATCTGCGGTCAGTCAGTAATCTATTATTTGTATCCAAGATTACCGAGAGGGCTGTTAATTTGACCAGGTGTACACCCACGTTACGGATAACGAACTATTTCCTGTATTGCAGTCGGCTTATAGGAAATCACGCAGTACTGAGACGGCGCTACTTAAATTGGTAACAACGCCCTGCTTAACATGAATCGCCAGCATGTGTCTTTGCTTGTACTGCTTGATTGGTGGACCACACCATTCTCCTGCAGCGCCTAGAGACGTCGTTTGGTGTCAGGAGATGCTCTCAAGTGGTTCACCTCCTACTTGTCTGGCCGCTCTCAGCTTGTTGCGGGTATCAGGGAACTGTCAGACAGATCTCGCCTATCATTCGGTGTTCCTCAAGGGTCATGTCTAGGACCGCTACTTTTTTCTGTCTCTGCAAGTAAGCTGTTTGAAGTTATTAAGACCCATCTACCAAACGTCCATGCATATGCAGACGACACTCAACTTTACTTGTCGTTCAAGCCAGGCAGTTTTGAAAGAAGGAGATTAGTTTCTAAAGAAACTGTGATGCTGCGTCGGTGGGGGAGTGAAACACGAAAATTTGGTTTATCAACGGAGTTGATAATGTAAATTGACCACCGTACAGGGATTCGATTAGCTGACGTTTCGAGCGTTAGCCCTTCGTCGGAGCGAATCGAGGAATTGTGGGTTGCGTATGGTTTATATACAGAAAATGGAGCTACGCTATTGGTGGTAACATGGTAACGTGAAAACCAGGAATAAATTAATTGAATGAAAAGCGGTCGTTGATACCGTGGGGATTTTGTCGGGTTTTGTTTTCATAAGAAATGTTTCTTATGAGGCACAGTCGGCGGCGAAGACAAAACCCGACAAAATCGCTTAAAATATCATTGTTGAGGCAAAAGGACGACAGTAAACCACAGGTAAGACAATTTAACTTTTATTTAGCGTTGTTCAATACATATATTTAGCGATTCGTCGCTAGAGCATGAAACATACGGTAAATCCCATATATTTACTATAAAATAACGAAGGGTCACACAAACAGATTGTCTGGGTTCCCTGTGGATCAATCTGCTGACCGAGGTGATGGCCCGATTGAACCACAGAATCAGGATAGCCACGTTTCTCGAAAAAATGGCACATTTCCTCTGATTTGTTGGAGAAATCAGAGTCATCACTACATAGACGTCGAAGTCTAAGAAATTGAGAATAGGGAATGGCGTTTTTGACACGAGATGGATCTGAAGATGAATACAACAAATAACTGTGAGAATCGGTGGGTTTGTAGTGCACACTGGTACATAAAACGTTGCCGCTGATAAAAACTGATATCAAGAAAGGCCAGGGAAGTTTCCGAAATTTCCCAGGTATATTTTAGAGCCGGATGAAAGGAATTAACGGCGGTTATAAATTGATTGATTTCCTCCTTGCTAGACGAAATTGCGCCGATACAGTCGTCAATGTAGCGACCGTAGAGTTCAGGTTTAGGACCGTTGTACTGATTGAAGGATTGGTACTCGACGTACCCTACAAAAAGATTGGCGTAGCTACAATCTTGGACGAAATAAAATGGACTAATTAACCCCCATCCCCCCCCCCCCCCCTAAGCAATGATGAAGGCGCGCGAAGAGCAAAACGCGCTATTTTGGCATCACTGAAATGGGGGGGGCTAGGTCCCATTTTTGTGCCCATCGCTACACCATTAATTTGCTTGTAATAGTCAGCGAAAGAAAAACAGTTAAGTGTTAAAACTA